>SWLB01000092.1:0-80000 GCA_011114355.1 Carex littledalei | reverse complement strand
TGATGGTGTTTTCATTCAATTTTCTATAATCTACACACATACGCCAAGTATTGTCCTTTTTTTTAACTAAAAGAATAGGAGATGAGTAAGGACTGCACGATGGCTGAATAAAGGAGTTTTTGAGTAATTCCTCAATGATTTTGTCAATTTCTAGTTTTTGGTAGTGAGAGAACCGGTAGGGTCTCAAATTGACTGGTTTTGAATCAGGTTTTAGTGGAATCCTGTGGTCTATTTCTCTTTTTGGGGGTAAGACAGTGGGTTCAACAAATAGTTCAGAGAACTCGTCTAATACTGGTACCAAGGAAGAATGTACCTGCTTGTCTACCTTTTCTCCAATGTTGAAAATATGTGCCACTAATACCTGACTTTCTTCATGCCTCTCATTTAATATGCCTTTTCCTTGTTCAGTAATGGTGAGGAGTTTCAGTTTGGCTTCCACATCCTCATCTTCTAATTTGATGAATTTGCCTTCTCTTTTCAGTTTCATGGTACCTCCATTCCAATCAACTAGTGTGAGGCCAAGTTTTGTCAACCAATTCATCCCCAACAGAAGATCATGTCCTTGCACATCTAGAACTCTCAAATCTGCATTGAACTCATGATTTTGCAAGTAGAATTTGAGGTTTTTACATACCTCATCAGTTTGCATTTTCTGACCATTGGCAACTCTAACTGTCAAGGGGTTGGATTTGGTTATTTCTAAATTTAAGTTGTGCACTATATTAGGATGGATGAAGGAGTGAGTGCTCCCACTATCCATTAATGCACAAATGGGAATTGTACCAATCTTTCCTTTAAAGGTCATTGAAGAATTGTATTCTCCATTGCACAGATTCACTACAGCCGGTTCACCTTCTTCATATTCAACAAAATCATCAAATTCTCCTTTGTTTTGCTCATCTACTTGTTCAAACTGATTTGGATCAGTGTGTTCATCTCCATCAGCTTCTATGGTGTGTAAGGCTTTTAATTGACATTTATGCCCTTGCTGCCACTTTTCATCGCACTTAAAGCATAAACCTAACATCCTTTTTTGGTCCAAGGTCAGGTTACCAGTTGGTTTACCCATGGGTTTGGAGTACTCAAGTTTTGAATTTGGTCTTATTAAGGCTTGCCCTTTGTTCCTCCACCTAGTATCAACAGTTGCAGTTTGGTATTGATTTCTGTTCTGGTATTGATTTGGTTTAACCATTGCACTAATCTTTTTAATTGTACTGTCAAGTGAAAGTTCAATTTGCCTAGCATATCTAATAGCATCATTGAGTGTACTAGGGTTAAACAGCTCTATGGTATTCCTTAATTCCTCCTTTAACCCACTAATAAATCCTTCTACATAAAAATCTTCACTAGTTATCCTTCTCTTATGTGTCAGTCTAGCTCGTGCTTGTAGAAATTGGGTTATGTAATCTTCTAGATTTCCAGATTGGTGTACCCTCTTAAATTCATCAACAGCATTTCCACCTTTTTGAGAGAAAAAATGAAGTACTTCCTCTACCAGAATTGCCCATGGTGGAGAGTTGGGATTTGCAATTTTGAAACACCTGTACCAGTCTTCAGCGGGTCCTATGAAATGCATAGTGGCCATTCTTGACTTATACTCCTCAGGAATTTGGTACATGTCGAAGTAGAAATTGCAACACTCCACCCAAGATGTTGGTTTGATTCCCGAAAAACTAGGGAAATCCATCCGAGGCAGGTTCACTCGTTGTTCAATTTGTCTTCCTTCTTGACGCATTTCACCCCTTCTGGTATGTTCTTGTTCCAAGATTACACCTTGGTTGGGAAATTCATCTCTTCTTGGGTTGCTCGTATCATTAGTTCCTTGCTGCACAATTGGGTTGCCAGAGTTGCTGCTTTCTGGAGCGTCAAATGTAGAACCCCCAATTCTTGCATGTATGGCTGTCATTAGTCGAGCCATTTCCCCCATATTGGTACTTATCTCCTTGAACTGCTGAGAATTGGCTTGAGACATGGCATCTAACTTCTGATCCATGACGGCAATGGCATGAGTATTGGTGCTGGCAGCTTGAGTATTGGCTTGGAGTTGCTTGTTCGTCATTGTCGTCTGATGCTCAAGCTGGACTAAACGGTTGCTCATGTCGCGCTGCACTGATTCTGTTTGCAAGAACCTAGCCGTCAGTGTTGCTAAATCCATGGTCAAATCGTCGTTGCTTGGGGTGCTGCGAGTTGTCGGCATTAGTGGTCGTTTGGTTCTCTTGGCTGTCACGATTCTTGCTATCCCAGTTGCAATCTTGATGGCTCTGATACCACTTGTAACGACCCTAAGCTCAGGAAACCTCAAAGAACTCGAATTGAAAGGTAAATTGAATTTATTGATTGAACAGGAAAAGAGTACAGTGGAAAAATGATAAATGAAAAGCTAAGAAATTGTAATTATCAAACAAGAGTATTCCCATGGTTAAACTAGTCCTGCTACTAGTCCTATATTTATAGACGATAAGATCTACTTTTTAATCAATCTGATCCGTCCAGTCTCTAGTTAAGGCATCTCTTGTTCTGACACTCTGGGACCCTCTCGCAGCGCTTCGTCTGATTTAATTACCTTGCCCGTATTTTCCTCCGCCTTGCCCTCTCTGCCCGAGATCTCTTCTTTTCTTATCAGCGTATTGACTGAGTCAAAATTAGATTGATTTCTTCCCAATTTCGCCTCTGGCCGTGACACGAGGTATACAATGCCATGCAAGGCATGATAAGATTACTCTATTCCTGCGTTGTGGCAACCCCTTGTTGGCCGAGAGCAAATAAATGATCATTACCCACGATAAGCCGGTTTAAACCGCGGGTGTAACCTATGTCTGCCATCACTGGTGCCTCTGCGACAAAATTGACCTCATGCACAGTTGTCCCATGCACCAGACAAGCTGCCAAAAAGGAAGAATATCTTCCCATGCATGAGGAGAAGCACGAACCATGCATGGCAAATCTCAGCCTTTAAAATATGAAAATTGAGGGCTGATGAATATTTGGTGCCCTGGATTGCTGAGTTGGCTTAAATCCATTGGTCTAGACCTCTGAGCAGATGGCTTGATGCCTTGAAGGAAGATCTTGATCATTGAAGTAAAGATGAAAGATTTGAAGGGTGGTGATGATGCCAGCAAAAACTCTAAACCCTAGGCCTAAGTGGCTATATAAACTCATGCAATCAAGAAAGGAAAAAGCAACAGAAATATACACAAGTTTAGGGAAAAATACTAAAGCTCATTCTCTTCTCTAATAGGCTAGCTAGTGAAAAGAAAAGAAAAGAAAAAGAAGAAGCTTAGTTCTTCTCAACAGTAGCAAGAGATTTAGGTAATTAGTGCCAAAATCATGTAGGCTCTAAGGAGCCAAGTTATGTACATCTTCATGAAATAAAGTTCTTTGAAATTCATGCATTTCTTCCTTTTATTTTATTTTCGGGTTTTGATTCTCTTTTGCTTCCTTTTCTTGTGTGTTTGAAATAGATGAAATGAGAAGGCTACATGATATATTAGCTTGTTTCATAACAAGCTAAGCATGTTTAGTCTAATGATCAATAAAAAAATATATACCTTTTGCTTTTACTGTTTCAATAAAAATATTAAATGAAAATATAAAAAAAAAGAGTTTATTAATTTCTTTAGTTAATAGGATTTGTTCTTACTCCTTGCAAGCTTTTGACATTTCTTTCATTGATCTTTTGATGTTTTTAAATCAACTCTTTTTAATTCTTTTAAAGTGATTAAGTACCAAAAATATGAGAGTTGAGCTAGCTAGCTTCCTCTCATATTGGAGCTATTTGATTATTTTGATGAAGAATTAAAAAGAAATTAAAAGTGACAATAAAAAAAAATGCACACAAAGGGGTTGAAAAGGTCAAGCTAGCTAGCTTCCTCTCAATCTCTCTTAAATGATCCAAGGGCCCATGATTCATATATTGAGATTTGACCTTTCATGCATACAAGTGTACTAGATTACACCTTTTGAAGGATTAAATTGATATATATGAATATGGTGAAAGATAGAGGTCTAAGATGCAAATAGACAGCAATTATTATTGCATTATGTCATTTGTATTCTTTCTCCTATGACATCTTAATGATTTTGCCCTATAATTAAATGAGAAGATCACATAATGCACAATTTTGATAAAACTAGGGACTTCCCTGCAAATTCTCAAACTCTGACAATTTTTGATATTTTAAAATGTTGAAAGACAAATTTTTGAAGCTTTGATCTTCTATTCTTTCCTTTACTGGTACAAGGCAGCAGCTACCAAACCAAAGAAAAGGGTTTTGACCCCCAACCAGTCAGTGTGACCTGTATTAAAACCTCTGTACCAGTCCTTGGTATCATACCAAACTCAAGTCCAGCAGCCAAGCATGGTTTAAGGGCTACTGGCACAGTGTTGCATCTCAACAGGCTATACTTGGTTTCACCTATCGGATCATTAATCCTACCTCATGTACTTAGTTTGGTTGAGAGATTATAAGGGCCAAAGTACCTTCTAGATGTGGCCATTCATCTAGTGGTAAACCAATAAGAATCAAACAATTTAATCTAAGCAATTAAAATCAAACACAATCAACACAAATTTCAACAGAAGAATCCAATAACTAACATGCAAAACAAAACATTCGATTACATCACAACCCTAGAAACTAAAAAGTCTACTCAAACATAGTTCTAAAACAGATAAAATAGATAAAGATAATAGAGTTCATGAGAGAAATGATAAAACTCGAAGAAGCCCGAAGAATTGTCGCAAAACTCTCGTTTTCCTCCTTTTCTTCCTCTCCAAGCCGAGCCGTCCTCTCCTAAACCCTAGCCTCCGTCTCTATTCCAGAATGACCTCTCTGTTGGCCAGAGAGGCGCTTTAATGCCCTCAATTCGCGACCTTCCCCAGCTGGCACCAATTTCCAACTTTGGATTATGTTTCCAGAAATGCCATGCACGGTCCATATGCAAGGGTGCACGGACCGTGTGCCTGTGTCCTGGGCTTGTTTCAAGCTTGCACGGACCGTATGCAAGGGTGCACAGACTGTGTGCCTGTGTCCTCTGGCTCAGATTGTAGATCTTCTCGCAAGCTTTCCGAAAAGTGGTCATACACTCAAAACGGAGTTACGAGTCAAAATCTATGACTGTTTTAAGTTCAGGTGCTGAAATTTCAGCATCATATACAGGTCGTGTGGATTGTGTCCTGGTCGTGTCTGTGGTCGGGCAGAGGGTTGTACGGTCCGCATAAGAAGGTACACGGACCGTATATAAACCTTCAGAATCCAGATTCTTCCTCTGTTTCATCCATTTCCTGCAAAATAAGAAATAAAAGCCTAGCAGTACCACATCCTATAGATATTCAATGAAATAAACACGACTTCAGAGTTTTAGACACAGGTTTTAACACAAAGTAGGGTCGGAATATGGACAAAATAGCGAGACATCAAATGTCAACTTGAAGAAGATGAAATACAACTAGAGGTAGAAGAAATACAACTAGAAGAAGATGAAAGACAACTAGTAGAACAAGATAGACAACTAGTACAAGATTAAAGGCAACCAGTACAAGATGAAAAACAACTAGTAGAAGATGAAATACAACCATTACAAGATTAAAAAAAAACTAATAGAACATGACCAGTACAAGATGAAATAAAACCAGAAGAAAATGAAAGACAAATAGAAGAAAATGAAAGACAACCAGTAGAAGATGAAAGACAACCAGTACAAGATGAATGACAAACAGTAGAACATAAAAGATAACTAGTACAAGATGAAATAAAAAAAATAAAGAACAACCAGTAGAATACGAAAGACAACTAGAAGAAGATGAAAGACAACTAGTAGAAGATGAAAGACAACTAGAAGAACATGAAGGACAACCAGTAGAACAAGATAGACAAGCAGTACAAGATTAAAGGCAACCAACATAACAAGAAAGACAACTAGTACAAGATGAAATACTTCTAGAAAATGATGAAATACAACCAATACAATATGAAAGACAACCACTACATGATTAATGACAACTTGAAGAAGATGAAATACAATTAGAGGAAGAAGAAATATAGTTAGAAGAAGATAGTCATCATTTAGGACATGAAAGACAAGAAGTAGAAGATGAAAGACAACTAGAATAACATGAAAGACAACAAGTATAACAAGATAGACAAAAAGGAAAAGATTAAAGGCAACCAGCAGAACAAGAAAGACAACTAGTACAAGATGAAAAACAACTAGTAGAAGATCAAATACAACTAGAGGTACAAGATGTACAACTAAAAGAAGATGAAAGACTACAGGTAGAAATGAAAAACAACCAGTACAAGATGACTTACAACTTGAAGAAGATGAAATACAAATAGAGGTAAAACAAATACAATTAGTAGAAGATGAAAGACACCCAGTAGGACATGAAAGACAAGCAGTAGAAGATGAAAGACAACTAATAAAAGATGAAAAATAACTAGTAGAAGATGAAATACAACCAGTAGAACATGAAAGACAACTAGTAGAAGATAAATGACAACCAGTAGAATATGAGCGACAACCATTACAACATGAAAGAAAACCAGTATAACATGAATGACAACAAGTAGAACATGAAAGATAACGAGTAGAACATGAAAGACAACTTGATAAATGTGGGAGACAATAAGAATAAGATGAATTACAACCAATAGAATATGAGAGCCAACTAGTAAATGATGAAAGACAACTAGAAGAAGATGAAAGACAACAAGTAGAAGATCAAAGACAATTAGAATAAGATGAAAGATGAAATACAACCAGAAGAGATAGACAACTTGAAGAACATGAAAGACAACCAGTACAACATGAAAGAAAACCAGAAGAAAATGAAAGACAACCAGTAGAACGTGAAAGACAAACAGTATAAGATGAAAGACAACCTGTAGAAGATGAAACACAACTAGAAGAAGATGAAAGACAACGAGTAGATGATGAAAGACAACGAGAAGAACATGAAAGACAACCAGTAGAACATGAATGACAACCAGTAGAACAATATAGACAACCAGTACAAGATTAAAGGCATCCAACAAAACAAGAAAGACAACTAGTACAAGATGAAAACCAACTAGTAGAAGATGAATGTCAACTTGAAGAAGATGAAATACAACTAGAAGAAGATCAAAGACATCCCGTAGAACAAGATAGATAAACATTACAAGATTAAAGGCAACCAATACGAGATGAAAAACAACTAGTAGAAGATGAAATACAACCATTACAAGATGAAAGAAAACAACTAGTATAACATGAAAGACTATCAATAGAACATAAATGACAACCAGTACAAGATGAATGACAAATTGTAGAACATCAAAGATAACCAGTACAAGATGAAATAAAAAAATGAAGAACAACCAGTTCAATACGAAAGACAACTAGAAGAAGATGAAAGACAACTAGTAGAAGATGAAAGACAACTAGTAGAACAAGATAGACAAGCAATGTTGGATTTATTGCCAATCTCGTTCGATTTAATGCTAACATTGAGCATATATGTAATCTAATTATGGATTGTTTACTGTCATATATGGTTGTCAATTAAAGTGATCAAATAAGGTAATAGACAATCAATATATTCATTAGGATGTGGTCCATAAATGTGTAGAACAATTTAGGCAAATGCAGATGCATGGATTTTGATGTGCAGCACGGTTTTTGATGCAGTCGCACAAAATACATTTTTCAAGTTGGCAGAGAACCAAATAGGTTACTATATATAAGGATTGGTCCCCAAGACACTAGATAACACAAAAAAGTACAGAAACTGGACATATGTTTTTCTCTATAGAAAAACACAGCTCTGTGTGCCTACTCTTCTTCTTCCACCATCAAAGAACAGAAAAGAGAAATCCATTAGAAAATTTGGAGAGAATTTCTCAAGGGCCATATCTTGTTGTCTTGGATGACTTATTCCTACGACCATACGACAAAACAACAAGAAGGGCTTATTGCCATTGGAGTCTAGTCTCGCGCTCACGAAGACGGTTGGCGATCTCTTAAAAGATTGAGTTATTCTATGGAAACATCCAAGGAATCAGGTATTATGTTCCGCACTTAAGATTTATATTTTATGAGTCAGCTTTGGCATAGGACGGTCCTTAGGTTAAGGAGGGAAATTGTTTCTCTTTCTCCGGGGTGTAAGTGTTTAACCCCTAGATGAGATGTAATTGTTTGATCTCTAGATAAGGCGTAATTGTTTGGTCTTATTGATTCTCTATAAGTGGTATCAGAGTCTTCCTATGCCGAAAGATTAAGTTTTTAGGATCTATAGAGTATTGATGATTTTTTTGTTGATTTTTGTTGAATTTTTCTTGATTGTTTTAGATCTGAAAATTTTGGTTTGGAGAGCACAAAACTTGTAAAATTTACAGAATAATTGCTTATTTTTCAGTTATTAAGTTGGTTAGAATTTGCTAGAAGATTTCCAATTGAAATCGCAAAATTCTAATAATAATTCAGTCTTGTCACAGTTTATGCGACCCTTTGTGCAGACGCAAAGATGCTACACAAAATTCCGCTCAAAATTTTAATAGGCAGTTATGAAATTTAGGATTTTGGTGAAATTTATTTTTTAATAAATTTTCTAAAACAAAATATACAAATTTGGAATTAAACTTCTAAAATTTGAAAGGTTATAAAGATTCGAAATTAAATTTCTATATTTGAAAAGTATTAAAGGTGCTTCCAAAATTAAGAAATCTCTCTAGATCATTGATCAATTTCAGCATAATAAATGCAATTTTACAGTTACTCAGAGAAAGATACGGCCGCACGGAATTCGATGCGATCGCACGTTTTTTGATGCATATGCACAAAATATATTTTTTAATTTGGCAGACCGTACAAAATTTCGTGGGGGCCGCACAACTCTCTGAAAGTTAGAGAATAATTTATGAGATTAAAAATGCAGTTATTATGATGCAATTATATATATATTTATTTATTTGCACTTTTGTTTTATGGCTAAGGTATAAATTATAATTCTTATAAAGGCATTAAAGTTATATGTATCTTGAATTGAATTAATTGTGTCCTAATTGTACCCAAAGGTACCTCTTTTGACAAGATTGATTTAAATTCATTTTACAGAAGGATATTAGGTGTGCATGTAATGGATGGAATCATTTATCGGTCCAAAGGAAGATAATGTTTGTTGAAATTATTTGTACAAGTGAGTGATAATAAAATATAGTGATGACCAAAATTTTTACACATATGTCAACATTGTCAGCCCGAAGGAAGGCATGTTGTTCGGTATGTTCTAGGTTATCAGTACCTTATTATTGCGTCAATGTATCATAAGAAATTGACCCGTTACCCAAAGGTAGCTGCTTAATGGAAACTGATACTTGATTTGAAGATGGTTTTAAGGCTCATAAAATGTAATGATTTATTAAGATAAGTTACGATACTATGAATGTAACAATGTCTAGGAAAGTTCTGTCTAGGCAAGTCGGAATTCGAAGTGAATCCTTAGGGATCCTTGACTTACCTGGGAACTTATTGTGAAATTCGTGTGCATAGTAACAAAAGGAAAAAATCATCTCATATATTTTGAGCAAGTTGGGCCTTTATTTGAATGTAATTTATAAATTCAGAATTTTTTATTCGTGTTGTTCTTTGTGATTTTCTGTTCGTATTTTTCAGTTAGCATTGTTAAAGGCCTAAACAACATTTTTTATGTTGAATGGTACCAACTTCAAATTTTGACATGAGAACATAATAATAGTTCTCTGTGTTAAGGATCTAGACCTTACTTTAAAGAGGTATGTCCCACACTTACGGATAAGAGTACTTCTGATGATCAAAAGTAAAATGAAAAGTGGAACAAATCAAATTGCATGTGTCTTATGATAATGAAGAGGTCCATTAAGAGGCATTAAGGGGCGCGATTTCATATTTGATTGTTATCATTAAGGAATTTTATAATCCCATTAGAAACATTTAGCATTTGAGACGGAAAATGCAAAATTTTTTAGGATGTTGAGTTTGCGGGGGGAGATACAATAATGGATTTTGAATTTGAAGAGGAGTGCAAATATTCCCACAGGTGTTGAGAGTTTTATGAACATATATCTAATTTAACTCAAAATACAAGTATCTTTAACGGAATCATTATTGAAGACCAAACTAAACATAATTAAACAACACAAAGTCAGATTCTAGAATCTCTTGAAGATGTTGTTGTAGGCCAGATTGTTTCAGATAATTCTGGAATTCCTCGAGAAAATTCAGAAGTGCCAATAAGAAAATATAATTAATGGCTGACAATGACATTAGAAAAATTACCTCGTTACCTAAAGAAACGAGACCCATTAGTTTCAAATGGATATTTAAAACTAAAAGAGATTCGAAAAGTAATGAGGAGTAATATAAAGTTCGTCTTGTCACTTAAGGTTTCAGAGATTTTATCTTTGATTTCATTTAATGAATGCAAGTATTAACCGATCCAAAGGAAGGTTGATGATTGTTAAAATTATGTGTATATAGAGTATAGTAATGATTATTATGTTTTACGTATAATCAATATTGTCGGCCCAAAGGAAGGCATATTGATTGATATGTTATTTGAATCATCAATAATCTATTTTCGAAAGTCTCTTTAAAGATTATATTGGCGTTAGTTACGCACTTTAATTTGGAGCTTTAGTTCATGGATATTAAGATAGCGTTTCTAAATTTTGACATTAATGAAACAATCTATATGGTGCAACTAGAAAACTATGTGTCGGGAGACACAAAGTCTTTGGTGTGCAAACTTAAGAAATTAATCTATGAACTAAAGAAAATGTCTCAACAATGGTATCGCAAAATTCACAATGAGATTATCTCATTTGGTTTTGAGATAAATTTATTGAATGAATTTATATACCTTAAGTTATGTGGGAGTAATTTGTATTTATATGTGGATATCATATTGCTTGCCAATATCGATATAAATATGTTGCAAGAAACTAAAAACTCTTTGATAAATAATTTAGAGATGGAAGATCTTAGTGATGCATCATTTAGAATATAGAACAATGCTAAACTAAAGTAAGGTAAAGTAAAGGAAAAAGTACAGAATGGTGAATTGAAAATAAAACATGTAGGAACAGACTCTATGTTAGCAGATCCTCTTACTAAGAGATTGACACAGGCTAAGTTTGAAGAGCATGTTGCTCATATGGATGTTATCTCTATTGAGGATATTCAGTTTTAGTAGGATTCTGTTATTTGTAATTTAATGTTCTATTTTTCATTGTAATTTTGGATATGTAACTTGTGACATGTAACAAGTATTATATATATTATAAAGTTTAACATTCTGTTTCTCATTTATGTTTGACCTCTAATTCAGTTTCAAGATTTAAGTAGGAGACCAAGTTAGAAATAGGCATGTGAAGATCACAATTGCATGTAATTTATATGCTACACATCCACATCATGATTCATGTCATTCAACTGTATTAGTGATGTGATTATTGAGAGTTTAGTTACGAATAAATGCGACGAATGCCGCTTTAGTCCTTTGTTGATATAGTTGATGGACCGAATTGGTTTGAGAATATATAATTAAGACAGTAAAGAAATGTGCGCACATAAGGAACACAATTCATAATTAAAAAGTCATAACATATTATTCAAGTGGGAGATTGTTGGATTTATTGCCAACCTCATTGGATTTAATGCCAACATTGAGCATATATGTAATATAATTATGGATTATTTACTGTCATATATGGTTGTCAATTAAAGTAATCAAATAAGGTAATAGACAATCAATATGCATTAGGATGTGGTCCATAAATGTGTAGAACAATTTAGGCAAAGATCAAATCATTGATGGACTGATTCTGAGATTTACAATTTAGATTGTGTGGGCCACACGGATATCAATGCGGACGCACGGATTTTGATGTGATAGCACAGTTTTTGATGCAGTCGCACAAATACTTTTTTCAAGTTGGCAGATAACCAGATAGGTTACTATATAGAAGGATTGGTCCCCAAGACACTAGATAACACAGAAAAACACAGAAACTGGATATACATTTTTCTCTATAGAAAAACACAGCTCTTTGTGCATTCTCTTCTTCTTTCACCATCAAAAAATAGAGAAGAGAAATTCATTAGAAAATTTGGAGAGGATTTCTCAAGGGCCATATCGTGCTGTCTTGTATTCCTACGACCATACTACAAAACAACAAGAAGGGCTTATTGCCATTAGAGTCTAGTCTCGCGCTTACAGAGACGGTTGGCGATCTCTTAAAAGATTGAGTAATTCCATGGAAACATCTATGGAATCAGGTATTATGTTCCGCACTTAAGATTTATATTTTATGTGTCGGCTTTGGCATAAGACGGTCCTTAGGTTAAGGTGGGGAATTGTTTCTCCTTCACCGGGGTGTAAGTGTTTGACCCCTAGATGAGATGTAATTGTTTGATCTCTAGATAAGGCGTAATTGTTTGGTTTTTATGATTCCCCAACAAGCAATACAAGATTAAAGGCAACCAACAGAACAAGAAAGACAACTAGTACAAGATGAAATACAACCAATAAAATATGAAAGACAACCAGTACAAGATTAATGACAACTTGAAGAATATGAAATACAATAGAGGTAGAAGAAATATAGTTAGAAGAAGATGAAAGTCACCAATTAGGACATGAAAGACAAAAGGTAGAAGATGATAGACAACTAGAATAACATGAAATACAACTAGTAGAACAAGATAGACAACAAGTAAAAGATTAAAGGCAACCATCATAACAAGAAAGACAACTAGTACCAGATGAAAAACAACTAGTAGAAGATCAAACACAACTTGAGGTAGAAGACGTACAACTAAAAGACGATGAAAGACTTAAAGGTAGAAATGAAAGAAAACCCGTACAAGATAAATGACAACTTGAAGAAGATGAAATACAACTAGAGGTAGAACAAATACAATTAGAAGAAGATGAAAGACACCAAGTAGGACATGAAAGACAAGCAGTAGAAGATGAAAGACAACTAATATAAGATGAAAAATAACCAGTAGAACATGAAATACAACCAGTAGAACATGAAAGACAACTAGTAGAAGACAAATGACAACCAGTAGAATAGGAGTGACAACCATTACAACATGAAAGACAACCAGTATAACATGAATGACAACAAGTAGAATATGAAAGATAACGAATAGAAATGAAAGACAACTAGAAGAATGTGAGAGACAATAAGAATAAGATGAAATACAACCAGTAGAATATGAGAGCCAACCAGTACATGATGAAAGACAACTCGAAGAAGATGAAAGACCACAAGTAGAAGATGAAAGACAAGTAGAATAAGATGAAAGACATCATGTAGATAATGAAAGGCAGACAGTAGAACATGAAAGACAACAAGTAGAAGATGAAAGACAATCAGTAGAACAAGAAAAACAACCAGTAAAACAAGAAAGACAACTAGTAGAATATGACAGACAACTAGTAGAATATGAAAGACAACTAGTAGTAGATGAAAGACAACAAGTAGAACATGAAAGACAACTAGTAGAATATGAAAGACAACTAGTAGAGTATGAAGGACAACCAAAAGAAGATGAAAGACAACTATTAGAAGATGAAAAACAAACAAAAGAAGATGAAAACAACCAGTACGAGATGAAAAACAACATGTACTAGATGAAAAACAACTGGAAGAAGATAAAATGCAAATAGCGGTTGATGAAATACAACTAAGAAAAGAAAGAAAACCTGTAAAACATGAAAGACAACCAATACGAGCTGAAAGACAACTAGAAGAACATGAAAGACAACCAGTACGACATGAAAGACAATCAGAAGAGGATTCTATACAACCATTAGAACTTGAAAGTCAACCAGTACAAGATGAGAGAAAACCAGAAGAAAATGAAAGACAACCAGTACAAGATTAATGACAACAGTAGAACATGAAAGATAACATGTACAAGATGAAAAACAACAAATAGAAGATGAAAAACAACTAGTAGAAGATGAAATATAACCATTACAAGATGAAAGAAAACAACTAGTCGAACATGAAAGAGGTTGTACAAGATGAAAGAAAACCAGAAGAAGATGAAAGACAACCAGTAGAACATAAAAGACAACCAGGAGAACAGATAACTCGTACATGATGTAAGAAAAAAATGGAAAACAACTAGTAGAAGATGAAAGACAACGAGTAGAAGATGAAGGACAACCATAAGAAAATAAAAGACAACCTGTAGAAGATAAAACAATACGAGACGAAAGACAACCATAAGAAAATGAAAGACAACAAGTAGAAGATGAAAGACAACATGTAGTAGATGAAACACAAATAGAAGAACAAAATAGACAACTAGTACATGATTAAAGGCAACCAGCAGAACAAAAAAGACAACTAGTACAAGATGAAAAAAACCAGAAGAAGATGTTCGACAACAAGTAGAATAAGATTGACAACCGGAAGAAGATGAAAGCCAACTAGATAAACATGAAAGAGAACCAGTAGGACAAGATAGACAACTAGTTTAACATTAAAGGTTGAATAAGTACAATTAGAAGAAGATGAAAGACATCCAGTAGGACATGAAAGACAAGTAGTAGAAGACTAAAAAACAACTAATAGAAGATTAACAAAATGTAGTAGAAGATGAAATACAACTAGAGGTAGAAGAAGTACAACTAGATGAAAATGAAAGATAACCAATACAAGATAAATGACAACTAGAAGAAGATGAAATACAACTAGAGTAGAAGAAATACAACTAGAAGAAGATGAAAGACATCAAGTAGAACATGAAAGACAACTAGTAGAACATGAAAGATAACTAGTAGAACGTGGAAGAAAATTAGTACAACATGAAAGACAACAAGTAGAAAATGAAAGACAACCAGAAGAAGATAAAAGACAACCAAAATAAGATGAAAGCGAACCAGCAGAACATGAGAGACAACTAGTACAACATGAAAGACAACCAGTAGAACAAGAAAGATATCAAGTAGTTAATAAAAGACAACTAGAAAAAGATGAAAGACAACAAGAATAAGATGAAATACAACCAGTAGAATATGAGAGATAACTAGTACATGATGAAAGACAACTAGAAGAAGATGAAAGACAACTAGTACAAGATGAAAGAAAACTAGAAAAAGATGAAATGCAACTAGAGGTTGAAGAACTACAACTAGGAGAAGATGAAAGAAAACCAGTAAAACAACAAAGACAACCAGTAGATCATGAATGACAACCAGAAGAATAAGAAAGACTAGAAGAACATGAAAGACAACCTGCAGAAGAAGAAAGACAACTAGTGCAATATGAAAGACAATCAGAAGAACAAGAAAGACAACTAGTACAAGATGATGGGCAACTAGAAGAAGATGAAAGACAACGAATAAAAGATTAAAGATAACCAGTAAAAATTAAAGACAAGTAGTAGAACATGAATGACAACAAAAAGAAGATGAAAGACAACTAGAAGAACATGAAAGATAACCAGTAGAACAAGAAAGACAACCAGTACAAGATGAAAGACAACTAGTACAAGATGAATACAACTAGAGGTAGAAGGAGTACAACTAGAAGAAGATAAAAGACAACTAGAGGTTGAAGAAGTACCACTAGATGAAGATGAAAGACAAATCAGTAGAACATGAAATACAAACAGTAGAACATGAAAAACAACTAGTAGAACATGAAAGACAACGATTAGAATATGAAAGACAACCAGAAGAAGATGCAAGACAACCAGAAGAATATGACAGACATCCAGTAGAACATGAAAGATGACCAGTAGAACATGAACGATAACGAGAAGAAGATGAAAGACAACCAGAAGAAGATGAATGACAACCACAAGAAGATAAAAGACAACTAGTAGAATATGAGTGACAACAAGTAGAACATTAAAAACAACCAGTAGAATATGAAGGACAAATAGTAGAGAATGAAGGACAACCAGAGGAAGATGAAAGACAACTAGTATAAGATTAAAGACAACTAGTATAAGATGAAATACACCTAGTAGAACATGAAAAATGACTAATACGAGACGAAAGACAACCATAAGAAAATAAAAGACAACCAGTTTAAGATGAAAGACAACTAGTAGAAGATAAAACACAACTAAAAGAACAAGATAGACAACCAGTACAAGATTAAAGGCAACCAGCAGAACAAAAAAGACAACTAGTACAGGATGAAAGAAACCAGAAGAAGATGAAAGACAACTAGATGATAATTAAAGACAACCAGTAGAGCAAGATTGACAACCAATACAACATTAAAGGCAACTAGTAGAACAAGAAAGACAACTAGTACAAGATGAAGAACAACTAGTAGAAGATGAAATACAACTAGAGGTTGAATAAATACAATTAGAAGAAGATGAAAGACATCCAGTAGGACATGAAAGACAAGCAGTAGAAGATTAAAAAAAACTAATAGAAGACGAGAAAAATCTAGTAGAAGATGAAATACAACTAGAGGTAGAAGAAATAATATTACATGAAGATGAAAGACAACCAGTACAAGATAAATGACAACTAGAAGAAGATGAAATACAACTAAAGGTAGAAAAAATACAACTAGAAGTACTTGAAAGACATCTAGTAGAACATGAAAGACAACCAGTAGAACATGAAATTAAGACAATCAGTAGAACATAGAAGACAATCAGTAGAACATGAAAGACAACGAGTAGAACATGAAAGACAACTAGAAGAAGAGGAAAGACAACCATTAGAAGATGAAAGTCAACCAGAAGAATATGAAAGACAACCAAAAGAAGATGAAAGACAACCAGTAGAATATGAAAGATAACGAGTAGAAGATGAAATACAACTAGAAAAAGATGAAAGGCAAAAAAAATAAGATGAAATACAACCAGTACATGATTAAAGACAACTAGAAAAAAAAAATACAAGCAGTAGAAGATGAAAGACAACAAGTAATACATGACATACAACCATTATACTATGAGAGATAATCAGTACAAGATGAAAAAGACAACTAGAAGAAGATGAAATGCAACTAGAGGTTCAAAAACTACTAGGAGAAGGTGAAAGAAAACTAGTAAAACAGCAGAGACAACCAGTACGAGATGAAAGACAAGCAGAAAAAATGAAAGACAACACGTAGAACATGAATGACAACCAAAAGAATATTAAAGACAACTAGAAAAACATGAAAGACAAGCAGTAGAACAAGAAAGACAACCAATACAAGATGAAAGGCAATCAACAGAAAGAAAGACAACTAGTACAAGATGAAATACAGCTAGAGGTAGAAGGAATACAACTAAAAGAAGATGAAAGACAACTAGAGGTAGAAAAAGTACGATTAGATGAAGATAAAAGACAACTAGTAGAACATGAAAGATATCATGCACAAGATGAATGACTACTAGATAAAGATGAAATACAACAAGAGGTAGAAGAAATACAACTAGAAGAAGATGAAAGATATCTAGTAGAACATGAAAGACAAATAGTAAAACCTGAAAGACAACGAGTAGAACAAGAAAGACAACTAGAAGAAGATCAAAGACAACTAGAAGAATATGAAAGACAACTATTACAACATGAAAGGCAACCATTATAATATGAGAGACAACAAGTACAAGATGAAAAAGACAACTAGAAGAAGATAAAATGCAACTAGAGGTTGAAGAACAACAACTAGGAAAGATGAAAGGAACCAGTAAAACAATAGAGACAACCAGTACAAGATGAAAGACAACCAGTAGAACATGAATGACCACAAGAAGAAGATGAAAAACAACTAGATGAACATAAAAGATAACCAGTAGAAGAAGAAAGACAACCAGTATAAGATGAAAGGCAATCAACAGAATAAGAAAGATAACTAGTACAAGATGAAATACAGCTAAAGGTAGAAGAAGTACAACTAGAAGAAGATGAAAGACAACTAGAGGTAGAAAAAGTACAACTAGATAAAGATGAAAGGCAACCAGTAGAACATGAAAGATAACCTGTACAAGATGAATGACTACTAGATGAAGATGAAATACAACAAGAGGTAGAAGAAATACAAATACAAGAAGATGAAAGACATCCAGTAGAACATGGAAGACAACAAGTAGAACATGAAAGACAACCAGTACAACGTGAAAGACAACCAGTAAAACATCAAAGGCAATGAGTAGAACATGAAAGACAACCAGTAAAACATGAAAGACAACCAATAAAACATGGAAGACAACGAGTAGAACATGAAAGACAACCATAAGAAGAGCAAAGACAAGTAGAAGAATATGAAAGACAACCAGTACAACATGAATGACAACAAGTAGAACATGAAAGACAACCAGTAGAACATTAACGATAACGCGAAGAATATGAAAGACAACCAGAAGAGGATGAAAGACAACCAGAAGAAGATTAAAGAATATGAGAGACAACAAGTAGAACAGTAAAGACAACCAGTAGAATATGAAGGACAAATAGTAGAGAACAAAGGACAACCAGAAGAAGATGAAAGACAACCAGTATAAGATGGTAAACAACCAGTACGAGATGAAAGACAACCATAAGAAATGAAAGACAACCTGTCGAATATGAAAGACAACCAGTAGAAGATAAAAGACAACTAGAAGTACAAGATAGACAACCAGTACAAGATCAAAGGCAATCACCATAACAAAAAAGACAACTAGTACAAGATGAAAGAAAACCAGAAGAAGATGAAAGACAACCAGTAGAAGATGAAAGACAACTAGTACAAGCTCAAAGGCAATCAACATACAAGGAAGACAACTAGTACAAGATGAAATACAACTAGAGGTTGAAGAAATACAATTAGAAGAAGAGGAAAGACATACAGTAGGGCATGAAAGACAAGTAGCAGAAGATTAAAAAACAACTAATAGAAGATGAAAAAAATCTAGTAGAAAATGAAATATAACTAGAGGTAGAAGAAGTACAACTAGATGAAGATAAAAGACAACCAGTACAAGATAAATGACAACTAGAAGAAGATGAAATACAACTAGTGGAGATGAAAGATAACTAGTAGAAAATGAAAGGCAACCAGTAGAACGTGGAAGACAATTAGTAGAACATGAAAGACAACAAGTGGAACATGAAAGACAACTAGAAGAAGATGAAAGACAACCAAAAGAAGATGAAAAATAATCAGTAGAATATGAGAGACAACTCGTACAACATGAAAGACAACTAGCAGAACAAGAAAGATAACGACTAGTTAATTAAATACAACTAGAAAAAGATGAAAGACAACAAGAATAAGATGAAAGACAACTTGTAAAATATGAGAGATAACCAGTACAAGATGAAAGACAACTAGAAGAAGATGAAAGACAACTAGTAGAACATGAAAGATGACTAGTAGAACATGAACGAGAACCAGAAGAAGATGAAAGACACCTAGAAGAAGATGAAAGACAATAAGTAGAATATTGGAAACAACAAGTAGAACATTAAAGACAACCATAAGAATATGAATGACAAATAGTAGAGAATGAAGGACAACCATAAGAAGATGAAAGACAACTAGTAGAAGATGAAAGACAACCAGTAGAACATGAAAGACAGCCAGTATAAGATGATAGACAACCAGTAGAACATGAAAGACAACTAGAAAAAGATGAAAGACAACTAGTAGAACATGAAAGACAAACAGAAGAAGATGAAAGACAACCAGTAGAACATGAAATACATTTAGAAGAAAATGAAAGACAACCAGAAGAAGAAAAAAGACAACCAGTAGAATATGAGAGACAACAAGTAGAACATTAAAGACAACCAGTAGAATATGAAGGACAAATAGTAGAGAATGAAGGACAACCAGACGAAGATGAAAGACAACTAGTATAAAATGAAAGACAACCAGTAGAAGATGGAAAACAACCAATATGAGATGAAAGACAACCATAAGAAAATAAAAGACAACCAGTTTAAGATGAAAGACAACTAGTAGAAGATAAAACACAACTAAAAGAACAAGATAGACAACCAGTACAAGATTAAAGGCAACCAGCAGAACAAAAAAGACAACTAGTACAGGATGAAAGAAACCAGATGAATATGAACGACAACCAGCAGAACATGAATGACAACCAGAAGAATATGAAAGACAACTAGAAGATCATGAAAGACAACTAGTAGAAGAAGAAAGACAAGTAGTACAAGATAAAAGGCAATCAGCAGAACAAGAAAGACAACTAGTACAACATGAAAAACAACTAGTACAAGATGAAGTACAACTAGAGGTAGAAGGAGTACAACTAGAAGAAGATGAAAGACAACTAGAGGTAGAAGAAGTACAACTAGATGAAGATGAAAGACAACTAGTAGAACATGAAAGACAACTAGTACAAGATGAATGACTACTAGATGAAGATGAAATACAACAAGAGGTAGAAGAAATACAACTAGAAGAAGATGAAAGACATCTAGTAGAACATGAAAGACAACCAGTAGATCATGAAAGACAACAAGTAGAACATGAAAGACAACCAGAAGAAGATGAAAGACAACCAGTACAACATGAAAGACGACCAGTAGAACATGAAAGATAACGAGAAGAAGATGAAGGACAACCAGAAGAAAATGAAAGACAACCAGAAGAAGATGCAAGACAACCAGTAGAATATGAGAGACAACAAGTAGAACATTAAAGACAACCAGTAGAATATGAAAGACAACTAGTAGAGAATGAAGGACAACCAGAGGAAGATGAAAGTATAAGTTGAAAGACAACCAATGGAACATGAAAGACATCCAGAAGAAAATGAAAGACAACCAGAAGAAGATGAAAGACAACCATAAGATGATGAAAGACAACTAGTAGAATATGTGAGACAACAGGTAGAACATTAAAGACAACTAGTAGAGAATGAAGGACAACCAGAGGAAGATGAAAGACAACTAGTATAAGATGAAAGACAACCAGTAGAAGATGGTAAACAACCAGTACGAGATGAAAGACAACCATAAGAAAATGAAAGACAACCAGTAGAATATGAAAGACAACCAGTAGAACATGAAAGACAACTAGAAGTACAAGATAGACAACCAGTACAAGATCAAAGGCAACCAGTAGAACAATAAAGACAGCTAGTACAAGATGAAATAAAATCGAAAGACAACCAGTAGAAGATGAAAGACACAGAGAAAATGATGAAAGATAGCAGTAGAAGATGAAAGACAACCAGTAAAACATGAAAGACAACCAGTAGAACATGAAAGACAAGTAGAAAATGGAAAACAACCAGAAGAAGATTAAAAACAACAAGTAGAACATGAAAGACAACCAATACGAGCTGAAAGACAACTAGAAGAAGATGAAAGACAACCAGTAGAACATGAATAACAACCATAAGAAGATGAAAAATAACTAGATGAACATGAAAGACAACCAGTAGAACAAGATAGGCAACAAGTACTAGATTAAAGGCAACAAGAAGAACAAGAAAGGTTGAATAAATACAATTTGAAGAAGATGAAAGACATTCAGCACGACATGAAAGACAAGCAGTAGAAGATGAAAGACAACTAATGGAAGATGAAAAACAACTAGTAGAAGGTGAAATACAACTAGAGGTAGAAGAAGTACAACTAGATGAAGATGAAAGACATACAAGATAAATGAACACTAGAAGAAAATAAAATACAACTAGAGGTAGAAGAAATACAACTAGAAGAAGATGAAAAACATCCAATAGAATATTAAAGACAACATGTAGAACATGAAAGACAACAAGTAGAACATGGAAGACAATCAATAGAACATGAAAGATAACGAGTAGAACATGAAAGACAACTAGATGAACATGAAAGACAACCAGAAAAAGATGATAGACAACCAAAAGAAGATGAAAGACAACGAGTAGAATATGAGATACAACTTGTACAACATATCACACAGTTTATTTAGAAGACCTTGTATGTTAGGGGTACATATACACGGGTAGGAAACCGTGTACAATCTACCGACCTTTTCATACACGATGCCCGTGGACACAGTTATAAAACCGTGTGTTATTAGATTGTGGACAGTTGATGGTAGCATTTTTTGTCACTATTACAAAAAAAAAACATTCACTATCGGTTCAAATTACACTTTACCATTTGTTTTTGAACCGTTGGCTATCGCCCTGATAGCAAAAGTATATATGTACATATGCCATCGGTTGAAAACCGATGGTGTTGGTACTTTCCCCATCTATTCGATTTAAATTGAACAGATGGTATTAGTCCTTTTCACCATCTGTTCCACTCAACGAACAGATGGTGTTGGTCCTTACAACACCTGTTTTAACCGTTGGTGTTGCCATTTTGGCATATTTTTTTCTTTTAAATGTTTTGCTCAAGATGTAGCAGCCTCCAATTTTGCTAGTAAATAATATTCAACAATCACAATTCCAACAATTAATCAAACTATATCAACCATGTCACTAAATAACAAAATAATAACAGTGAATTATCAAAATATCACAATTACACAGAATCATCTAACTAGCATTTGTACACTAATTTACAACTATATCAAGCATGTTGAAACTCATTTCTAGCAAAATTTCTAACTAGCATTTCCTAACTATAAACATCTCTTGCTCAGCTCCTATATGCCATTACAAGGCATTTCAAGAAACATAATAACTTACCCAAACTGGGCAACTAAGTTACACTCCTTGGTATCGATATGCTTTCAATTTTATAACGCCGGTACTCCTAGGCTGATCTTTGACATCCCCTAGTTACATAGAAATAAACAGCGATTAACAAAATTCTTCATCTCCTAGATATAAAACGTAAATTGTCAGTGAGACCTGTAGTTGCCACTAATTACAAACACCATCCATGCCAAAGGACACCCGATGGTAAAGGGGTGATAGTAAATGTGTTTTTTTGTAGTAGTGTGTACTAGTGCTAAGGTCAATTAATGCTGGAGTAAAGTGCAAATAACCTTTTAATTTCAGCATAATTGATGAAAATTAAAAGAGTAGTTAGTAATTCTGCGATTTTTACTAACAGAACAAAAAATCACTAAAATGTTATCTTTTATTTATAAATTAATATTTGAATTACTAAAAATAGAACAACCCACAAACTTCAACTATGTACGATCCTGATCCTTCCTCTTTCTCTTCCTCTAATTCCGTCCGCTAGAGTCATCAACAGTATATATTGAAGAAATATTTGTAAGTTAAATAGTTGCCCCTATCTCTTTTGATGTTGATCTGCTGCCGCGCGATGAAAATATTTGGATACAAGATAAGTGAAACAAAAGAGATCGAAATATGTCTTCACGTATGTTACATATATATCAATCTAATTAAAAGAAAATGTAACATGTTAGAATTAACAAGGTAGAAAATAATTAAATACTAGAGGGAGGGGGATATGCCTTCATTTTTAGTGCCTCTATCATGTCTCTATTTTTTAAACGTTAATAAGTTCAAATTTAAAAATTCAAATATCAAAATAAACCGTTAGACGTGATCTATATTATCTATATGCTTACAAAAAAAATATTACTTTTCGGCTTGCAGGTAAAATGTACAATATTATTGTTTTCTCTACATTCATATCACTACAACAATCATACCCATCAGCGACCGGCCAAATCGGTCGCTGATGGGATTTTCGCCAGTCGCTGATGGGTCTACCGGTCGCTGATGACCTAAATCGGTAGCAGATGACCCGGACGTAGTTGATTCGTCGCTTCTAGTCGAGATAATTTAGGGATAATAATTAAGACTCCGTTGAAATGAAATTCATTATTAATTAAGAGGCCATTACCATGCAATTCTAGTCGAGACCTTTGCATCCTCTTCCCCATTTACATAGTTTGTCAAAAACAATGAATTTACAAAGGTGAAAATCCTTGAGCAACTATGAAGGTCAACAAACCCCTTTTATATACTTATTTTGCCCTTAGTTCTTTTTATTTTACTATAAATCCTTGGATTATAACTACTGTATAGGTTTATATATAGAATAAACCAAATAAGTGGACCAAGTGGTTATGACTTATAATCACCCAAAGATGCATTGAATGATAAGATGTACCTGACCAAAACAGAAAACACTGTAACACATGAGTTGAGAAAAGCAACATACAACACCACAACTGCTCAGCAACAGATGTTATCACTGTAATACTCTTTCAAAAAATAGAAAGAGATCATTATGAATTTATAATTACAGCAAACTGATGAGCTTCAGTGCAGGGTGAATAAATTTATCTATATATCAAGCAATATATTGATTAAAAAGTTTTCAGTGTTGCCATATATTGATTAAAAATTTATCTATAACTGATACCAAATTAATTAAAAAGTTTTCAGTGTTGCCATATATTGAACAATTTTTTTTTTTTCCAAAATTCAAGGAGGTTGCCTAAAATTTATCTATAACTGATGATCATTATCAAATTGACCAAAGAACAATTTAAAAAAAAAACAGAGAGGTGACCTGGACCGGAAGAGAGTTAACAAAGAAAAGAAATTCTTCTCCCCCACAAAGGATTTCTTGAACTAGGCACCAGAGAGCTGTAAAATCACCAGATGAATTACACATTTCAGTAAATGCATCAAATTATTTGGGATTAAAACTGGCCAGCACCGAGCACTCTTATTTTGAAAGGATCAGAGATATATTATTTTCAAATAAAAAGCGCTTCTTTACCTTGCTTGATGACATAGGATGTTTCCTGAGATTCCTCTGCGGGCAAATTCGTCTAAAAATAAGAATAATATCGCATTGCTTGTTACAGTTAAAGAATTATTCAAAATGAATTACGATATGGACAAGAAAGCACTTTAAAAGCAGAGATCCGAGATCATACCTGAATCTTTTCATCTAAAGGAGCAATCGCTCTTGTCGGATTAAGAGGCGACGAGTTCTTACCCAAGAAGAACAGCATAGCTAACAAAACCAGTGCCACTGAAATGGAGAAAGAGAGAGAGAAAGAGAGTGCACCTGAGCAAGAGAAGAGAGACTCGACCAGTGGGGTCGGGCGGCAGAGGGGTCGCGCGGTGTTTTTTTGGCTAAACCTAGAAATGGCGGGTCGGGCGGCAGAGAAAAAGACTTGGCGGGTTTTTGAAGGGGCACCCTTCAGCGACCGGGCCAAATCGGTCTCTGAAGGGTATAAGCGCCGGTCGCTGAAGGATTCGTCGCCAAAACAATTAAATTTTTATTTTTTTATTTTTTTCTGAGGTCTTCAGCGACCGGCGACCTTACCGGTCGCTGATGCCGGTCGCTGAAGACTGGTTTTGTTGTAGTGTATGTAGTTGTAAAATGTAGGTAATATATTCACCTTAGTTGACATTTTCATCATGACAATTGGGATGATGTACAATATCAATTATAAATTGCGAGGTCAATGTCATAAAAAATAATTAAATAAGTTGTATTTGGTTGGATCAACGCAATTAGGATAGCGTACAAAAGTTAACAAAACATATAATAAACAAAACGAAGTCAACTGCGAACTAAGAATGATTGAAAATAAATATCGAAAAATGATTTCAGCACCAAATAGACATTCCGGAAATATCATTGTTTTGCTAGTTGTTACTTCTTTTTGGATAAAATGTTAGTTACATAAAATCTTCTTTATATTATACATATATATATGTCAGAACAGATCAGATGAGATATGAATTCCTTTTCTCCCTCTATCTTCGATCGATTTGTTCTATCTCCATAAAAAATCACTCTGGTTAATGATTTCATCCTATCAACTATATTTTTTACTCTCTTCCATTCCTTAGAATTTTTTTAGCTAGAGCACCAAATCTCGTCGTTTCTTCCATTAATTTTAGAATTCTATATGCATTCGTTTTCCACTTTCTTTCATTAGAAGTGTTACTTTTATGTTATATTTTTTATTTTTTATTATTACATATTTAACACATCACAATTTTAGTTCTGAATGGCAGGGTCTGTAGTGCAAAATTCGGGTCTGACAGGTTTCAGGGACTGAACTGTGACAGGAAAGAAGTAATTTTAGAACGCAGTCCCTGGATAGGAACTTTTTGTGACAGGATCTAAAAATTAGTAGAATAAGTCTTTTCTAATGCGAATTTCACGAAAATAATAATTTCAAAATGTAGAAACTTTAGCAATAATATTGAAACGCAATTTACATTGAAGAAAATATTATTTTAAAGCTTGTGTGATAATTTATAAGCATGAATAGTTATTATAAAATAAAATTTTAAATGAGTGTTCATGTAATACCATGTACTGAAAATACTATATTAATTAAGGTACAATGAAAATTCCTTTCGCAACCTTTCTTCCTTTCGTATTTAAATAGCTTAATTTATCAAGAATACAAACTAGGAATCTTGAATATAGTCTGAGTGATATTCGTATACGTTAACATACATATATAAGGATGTAACGCCACGTAGATTGAGAGAATTGACATGAGAAACGATCCAATTTAAATTTCAGTTTTAATTAACTTAATTAGTAGCCATGATATAAAATGAAATTGATTTACATATCAACAGAGCCCGATTCAGCCCAATTAAATTACAACAGTCCATATATTATTTTCCTCAAAATAACTAACCAGAAATTTTATAGCTATAACCACCACTGGTAACCACCTTCAGTTCAATTAATCCTGATTCACGCCCCGTCCTGTTAATCCCGCTCCCCTACTAAATTCAAATTTCGTAAACCCTCTCAGAACCGTCCCATCTATTTAAAACACCAATCCCCTCTATCTATTCATTCCCCATCTCCTTCTGTTTTGGTTACAAACCGCTTAATCCATATTTTGTTCCCTCACACATGTAACATCCCGAAAATTGAATTATTATTATTGTTGCTAGCAAGACTTTTTTTTTATATAATAAAGATTATAGTTTTTTTTTAACAACATATTTTATTAATCATAACGTCTTCAGAAAAAAAAAATCTGAATAAAATAATTTTAGTCAATAATGCTCACGTTTCTCTGATTTATTGTCGATGTTAGTATTATCATAACATTATCATCATCTCTATCAGATTTAATTAATGTACTGTACTCTACTTGGAATATTACGGTAATACATAATATATATATCTACAATCTTACTTGTGTCACACTATAGAGTTTACTTTAAATATATCTTCACCGTTTATAGCTTTAATATAACAAAGTCACTATTCTACTATGGCAATAACCACTATTCTACTGTATTTTCGAAAGTTCAATTTTATAAATAACCGTATCCCCTGTATGCATCCCTTCTAATTCATCCACGCACCCTTTGAATTAAACCGCCCATATAAATTAACTTCCTTCTGATTTGGATTTGGACCGCACCCTTAATTTTATTTTATTTTCCTGCCGTCTGTTTGTTTGGTTTTATCCGCTCTCCCATTTCAACTTCCTGCCACACTATTTCTCATCTTTTCCTTGACTGATTAAGAAGAGCCCTATTATATGTCTTATTCGAATTCCAACTACGTCGCACTTATTTTCAACTGCCGTTGCAATCCGACATGAAATTGAAATTATGAATATCTCGCTATCAGGTAACCAGACTTCTCTATAATCTGTGTTTTCATTTTGTATGATTGTTTTGAAAATTGGTATTGCATATTGGATTATGAAAGCATATTTAATGGGTTAGCGGGTCTGAGGTTGGAATTTGATTTGTGATTGTAGCCTCCCACTGTTGGTTAGATTTTCCAGTGGGTTGGCGGCCTTCCAATGTTGGATGAATTTCCCATTGGATTGGCGTTTTAAGGAATTGTGTGTTGTGGAAGTTGGGAATCGCCTGTGTGATGGGATTCCAACTATGTGAATATGATGTGACATATTTTACGGATAACCTAGACCGACGTGCTATTGCCGGTTAAATATGCATACATAATTTCATGTGTATTTGTGTGGATTAATCCGGTCTGTTTGAATGGTTGTTAAATTAAGCCAATTATAGAGAAGCGCGTCGCTAAATAACCGGTTACTGAGCTTTGTAGCTGACTCCGTTTTGTATTTTGTTTTCATTTCTGTTGGCGACGTAGGTTGACGGACCAAGGAAATATGCAATGATGATGTTATAATCATGCTCCGGATGGTCAAAATCTGGGGTGTGTATTGAGAATAATACACAAAAGGAATGTGATTCCAACGTGATCTCAGAATATCATCATCGATCATAACTCAAAGGAAACAGAGCAACCGACAGCTGGCCTCAGAATAATTAGTACCCAGCTATAATTTCATACCATACTTAGCAATTTTAATTAGGCAACTAGGCAACAGTCATATTGTAAATTAGGCAACAAGGCAACAGTCATATTGTGACCAAGGTCTATATAATAGACTTGTAAGAATCAGAATAATACAAGAAAGTTTATTCATCATTTTCCTTCTCAATTTTATTATGGTATCAGAGCAAGATCAATAGATCCAGAAAAACCAAATTCCGACAAGTGCCAGTAAAGGCCACCCAAAACCTCTCAGATGGCAGAGAACGAAACAGAGACAATACCCAAAAATCAGAACAGTCCCATTGACACCAACGCAAATCCAAAACTTACAAATATCCTCCTCAATGGGAAGAATTACCTCCCCTGGTCTAGGGCCATGACCATCATCTTGAAAGGCAGAGGCAAAATCAAATATGTCACTGGTGAAAAGAAGAAACCCGAAAAAGATCCAGATAACTGGGAGCTCAACGACAACACAATCATGGGGTGGCTACTCAACTCCATGGAACCCAATATCAGTGAGTTATTTTGTTATGCAAATTCCTCTTGTGAAATGTGGTTTAGTATTCAGAAAATGTTTGGCAAAAGAAACAATTTTGCACATATTTTCCAAATCAAACAAGATATTGTGCAAATTAAACAAAATAACCAGCCATTCACACAATACTATAGCTCAATGAAAGAAAAGTGGGATGAGATAGATATTCATATACCAAAAACAACAGATCCCGAAAAAATCAGGGAAAGAAAAGAACAAGATAGGATTTACCAGCTTTTAGCGAATTTAGATCCAAGTTTTGAACAAGTCCGTACCCAAATCGTTCTTGGTCCCACTTTGCCTTCATTAGACAGTGTAGTAGCCACAATAGAGCAAGAGGAATCAAGGCGTAAAGCCATGCACACAGAACCATACCAGGTTGTCGAGAATCAAGCCATGGCGGCAAAAGGGGTAAACCCTAGGTTCGGATCGGAGGCGAGAGGAGCCGCTAAGTGCACCAACTGCAAGAAGGAAGGCCACGAGGTAGAGAGGTGTTGGTTCCTCTACCTTCACCTCCGACCTAAGCGCAAGGGAGAGAAGAGCGGCAACCCTAAAGCGGGACAGAGAGAAGGAGAAAGGAAGGTGTTTGACCCGAAAAAGTCGGGATTTTAAAAATGATAAAATGATTCGAAGCTCACGATTTTGAGTTCACATCAAAATGACAAAGAAAATAATATATTTAATTATGGCCGAATTAATCGAATTGAAGTAAAAAAAGAATGAGCTACTTCATTGGCCGAATAAAAAAAAAAGTCAATGGCCAAAACAATTAAACTTTGATTTGGCCGAAATAAAGGAATGGGAGCTGCTGCCGAACCCAATATCAAGCTTAATTAAAGTGAATTTGATTAAGCTGGCCGAACCAAAAATTTAAAAAGGCCGAAGTGATTAAAGCTGCTGGGCCGAACCTAGGTGCATATAGGCTAGCCCAATTATTGCAAAATTAATGGAATATGCTCTAGATATTTTGTTCCCATTGACACATGTCACATTACCAATGAAGATGCCAAAATGAGAGGGAAGAATATATTCTAGAATATGCTCTAGATATTTTGCTCCCATGGACACATGTCACATGGCCATTGAAGATGCCAAGATGGGAGGGAAAAATATATTCTAGAATATGCTCTAGATATTTTGCTCCTATGGACACATGTCACATGACCAATGAAGATGCTAAAATGCCAAGAATATTCTCTTCAAGCTTGAGGGATAAGCATGACACTTGGATGCATCTAAACCTTTGGATGAGAGTTAATGCAAAGGAGTGGTGGGGATCATGCCAACAAGGCTCCTCTCAACCCTAGGCTCTACCCCTTGCCATAGCCTATATAAACCCCTCATTTGAAGAAGAAGAGACCATACAATATATACAAAGGAGGCACAATATATAGAAACCACACATATACAATATATACACTACACAACACAAAAACACAAGGAATATACCAAGTGAACTGAAAAATCATGAAAATTGGCCGACTTATAGTCCTGATATCATAGTATAAGACGGAAAAATTCCATTTAAAACCATCAAGTGAACTGAAAGATATGAAGTCTCAAAAACTGACCAAACTAGTAAAAACTGCACATGTAAAAGTAGCAGCTCCCATGTCACCCGTGCCTTTGTGCAATCTCAAGACCCAGAAATAATCATATGCCCTCCAGATCTAATGTTTCATACTTGCAGGTTGAAACCATGCCATCATATGATCAAATCCCATGAAAAAGGAGTCGTTGACATTCATTTAAAGCAATGTCGAAAGCTGGCAAGAGTTACTCCTTTACAAATCCAATTCGCAAAAGAATTAACCGAAACCACGAAGAAACATGAATGCAGCAATAGCAAGAGGCCCTCAACACAAACCTTGAAGGATTAATACAGATCGCAAAACCCCGAATAACAAAGAATCGAAACCTTTTTCAAACAGACCCTTATGACAATTAAAAGAAGTCACAAGTGCAGTCCTTCGACATCCACAAATCAATCATTGACGTCTTGCAAACTTCTCAAACAATGTCCTTGGAAATCCCACTTACAGCCCAAGCTTCATCTCAAATTCAAATTACAAATCTCAATCCTTTCAGCTTCACAAATAAGTCCCTGAAAAACATAAAACTTCACAAACAAGACCTTTCCAGCCCTTTTTGGCCATAACTTCTTCATTTCAAATCCAAATCAACTCGAACCAACTCTAAATGAACCCAAATCAAATCCTTCATATTTCTAAATCGAAATCAAGCATAACCAAAATACCCTTTTCTTCATGTTTAAATCATTTCCTCTTAAAGAAAATATAAATAAAGCACAAATATATTTTCCCAAATACAAATATGTTTCTAAAATAAATAAAAAGGTATAATAAATATATTTTAATAACATTCATTGCATCTTGTGCATACATATTAATTAAATACCTAAAACAATGATAATCAAAAGAACACAAAAAGACCAAGTACATGAGTTCTCCCCTTTTAGCCCCTTTATTCAATTCACAACAAATATGCTTCAAATCCTGGAATGAACGAGGTATTCAGTATGGCTTGGAAGGGTCATCTGATGTAATTAACAGTGGGGGCTTGCACCCGCTGGGAGTTAAACGTCCCCACAATCATTAAACTCCCTCGATGGACTGATTATGAACAGTAGGTCTGTCGAGGGTGAACCGGAAGGAATAGCAGAAAGAAAGAAATGAATGTTTCAAGTTCGATGTTCTTTAACCAATCGAGAGCATTGAACCATGAGGCATTTAGTATACATGCACACACCTTCCATACCAGCTGTGCAACTTTCTGCGCCCTACAGGTTTTGGCACGCCCGGTGGGACATTCTCCTCCTCACAGGTTCGGGATCCGATACGAAGATAAAAGGAACATACTCAAGTAGCCAATGACTTCAAAACACTCAAACAACGAGTCATTGGCCGCTTGAGTTATGTCATTTCCTTTTATATTCGATATCGACGCCTATGGATTGAATAATCGGGCTAACACTCATGTATAAGTTACATATGAAAATTGACTAATGAAGTTTTGAGTTTTGCTTGTTTGCAGGAATGGCTTACACCGCGATCAACGCACGCTCATTTTCTCAAGTCGCCAGCCTCCCAGCTGGCGAAGAAGTTGTTTATTTTGGGACTTTTGCAGTCCCCATTAATGAAGTCAGGGCGTTCGAAACCCCTGTTCCTACTCCAATGAATGAACAGCTGTCCCTCGGGTCCATCACCGAGAAAGAAGTTGAAGATGAAGAGGAAGCATGCTGCTTTCTCACCCCTAAGGGAATGGACGGTAAGACGTTCATTCCACTATCCAAAACTAGGCGCGCAAGAAGACGCACGTCTAAGAAAGTAAACAAAATCAACCAAATTCCCGTGACCCCTCTGTCGGTCACCAAGAAAAGAAATTTTCAAGCCTACCAGGATGAGTTGGTGGCTCAACCAGCCCTTCCCGTCCGCAACTCCTTCTCTCCTCTCAGGATAGTGAGGAGGAATTCTTCTACTGCACACATACGTGCAGCGGGAGAAGTCCCTCAAACCGTCTCGTTCATCCATAAACCAAAAGGGATGAACACCAACCGCAAAATGGTTGATGACACAGCTATGGCCATTCATAAGGCTCACAAACAGCTTCGCATGTTGAAGCAGCGTAGGAATCGATACTATGTCCATCCTGCGTAAGAAACCTCTACACCCCCTTCCGTCAAATCGAGATTGACGTTTCCAGCCCAAACGCTGGGGGCATCCAACGATGCCCAACCTTCAATCAAATCAAGGCTAACGTTTCCAGCCTCAAAACCTATGGCACACAACAACGCCTTCTTCTCAAGACCAAAACCAATGTTTTCAGCCTCGAGGCTGGGGGCACCTTATGGTGCCTCGCTGAAACCAAAACTCCGTCGAGAGATGCGTGCAAGCACCTCTCAAAGCTCAAGCAACGAGGGATCAAATCAAACCCCTCAAATTCTGAGAAGATCAACCAGTGTACATGATAGGCTGGGGGCACGAGTATATCTGCACCCCTCAAACACTGGAAGCTTAACAATAGTGGCGCCAAATGCCACTCACAAAAAGCGAAGGGTTACTAAAACACACCCTAAGCAAGAAAAAGAAGCTACGGTCTTCATGATAACCATTAATGAAGACCTCGAAGAAGAAGATGACCATCCGGTCGAGCCCTCCAACCCTACCGTATGCATGGTGAGAAAAGGGAAAGACCCCATCGTCGAAAATCCGAGTGACGACGAGGAAGAGTCTGATGCAGCATGCCTTCCTCCCATAAATGACAAACCCAAAACCGTGAGTGGCTCAGATGTGGGTTACATGGATGGATCAGCATTGGGTAACTTCCATACCGTCTTGGCAACTTCCTCATGTGCTGGTGAAAGTCAAACCGATGCACAAGCGGAAGAACAAATGTTATCCGCCTTCAACCAAATGCAAGCCGAGATACAAAATCTTAGGGCTGAGGTAGCCCACGAAAGGGAACAAAGGTTGATAGCTGAGATCCGAGGAAAAGAGCTAGCTGGCTCTGAACTCGAAAGAGGAGAAATATCAAATCGGTACAGCCCCACGAACGGGCTTGAAAGGATGGAAAGACCAAATCCTCAAGAAAGACGTAGGGTACATTGGGAAGATGAAAGGCGAGAAGCCTCCCCAACCTTTACTGCGGTTGATGTGCAAGAAATGATCAGCCGTCAATTACAAGAAATGGGGATTACCCCAAAACAAACAACACTGCGAATAGGGAAGCCATACCCTCCCGAATTCGATATACCAAAATACCCCCCAACATACACTGTTCCCTTATTCTCCAAGTTCTCAGGAAATGGGACAGATGAGACGGGACCTGAACAACATGTCAGCCACTTCATGATTCAATGTGGCGACTCTTCAAGAGAAGAAGCATTCCTTTGTCGCCAATTCGCTAAAAGTCTTTCAGGACCAGCGTTTCAATGGTATTGCTCTCTAAAACCAGGAAGTATAAAATCCTGGGACCAAATGGCACGCGCCTTCATAGATAGGTTCGCCACTGCGAGTAGTCCAATAAGACTTGCTGATTTAGCATGGGCCAAGCAAGACCCAAACGAAACTCTTCTGACATATATCAATCGCCGGAGAAATATGAGCAACAAGTTGAGCCGCGCTATACCCGAAAGGGAGGCAGTTGATTTACTCATAAGAAGTACATCTGGCAGAATAAGAGAAATGTTAATCATTGCCAACCCGAACAGCTATCAAGATCTGGTAGACACCGTATTCAGGTTGGGGCAAACGGATATAGAAGAGAAGTCATCGACCTCTTTCAAACAAAGAAGAGATTTTCCAAAGAAGAAAGAATCAAAGACAGTATACGCTGTCAAAGCCAACAAGAATGGAAACAGGGATTCCGACTCGTCGAGCGAAGAGGCAAGACAAGTTGATAGCCAACCCACTCAGCCAGCTCCTCGCGATAACCAAAATAGTCGTTACTTTAAATCTTTAGAAGAACGAAAGAATAAGAAATACTCTTTCAAAAAGGAAAAGACGGCTAAGATATTCAAGCAAGCCTTGGATGATGGTATAGAATTGCCTCCAAGCAAACGCCCAGATCAGGCGGATAGGGTTGATCACCCCAACTACTGCCCATATCATAGAGTAGTGAGTCACAAAATAGAAGACTGTTGGGTCTTTAAAGACCTAATAGAAAGAAAATCCCAAGAGGGTCGCATGCAATTAGCGCCGAGTGCCATGCAACAACCTGCTTCTCATGAACAAGTTAATGTTAACTCTCATGTTGAGGTAGTTGAAGAAAAGAAGGTCAAAGATCCCGCAAATGAGACATGGGAATTCCATCTCTCCAAGAAAACCAATAAGTTGCTGAGACAGCTCCTAAAAGAGTCTCAAGTCAAATGGGACGGCAACTTAAACCCCACGGTGTCAAGGCCCCCAAAACGGGTCATCCATCGCAAGCCAAACAAGAATGGCAGCCAAAAAGGCAAGAAGTCACCCAAACCAATAGAGTTGCTTACACCTTCTGAAATTCAAAAGCACATACAAGCTCTAGAGGATCATAAGCAAGGTACTTCGCTACCGTTAACCCTCTTAGACTTCTTAACAGAAGATGTGTTGGCCGTAATGTTGGGCCTCAAAACCGAGAAAAGGGGAAACGAGTCAAACCCCTCAAGAAGAAGAAAACAATGATGATGACCATGAGATGTGCGACGTGGTTGTCTATGGAGGAAGTTCCTCGAGTGACTCAGATGACGGTGAAGTCATCTTTGTTAAAACCAAGAAACCTGATTGCCAAGTAGTGCTTCGCTCGGGTACGAATATTCCTGAGCGCCAACCACCACAAGAAGATGAGGTTGGAAGGTCAAGAGCTAAAGCAAAGGGAAAAGAACCCGCTATGCAAGATAAATCAGCACCTAAGAAGTATATGGTGCAAGATTATAACATCCTCGCTCAGCTCAAAAAAATACCAGCTGCGGTAAGCGTGTTTGATATCTTGTTGATGTCCGCTGAAGTGAGAGAAGTGCTCATCTATGCACTTCAAAACCCTGAAGAATTTCAAGCGCATTTCGCCGAAAAGAAGATGCGCTGGTAGGTAACAAGAATCCAACCATCACATTCAATAATGATGATTTGCTCATAGGCACGTCTGATCACAATAGACCACTCTTTCTCCCTGGTGAGTGTGAAGGCCAAAGGGTAACCCGTATGTTAATTGATCTGGGTTCTTCCATCAATCTTATGCCTAAGCAAACGTTGGACCGTCTCGCACTGAGCACCAAGTTCCACACAAGAGACAAAGTCACCACCCATGGCTTCAATCATAAAACGGAGCAATCGATGGGGCAGTTAGCTTGCCTTTCAGAAATCGATAATATACGAGAATGGATGAAGTTCAATGGGAACAATTAGCCTTCCTTTCAAAATTGGTGATATGCAAGAATGGATGAAGCTCTATGTCATCGACGCCAAAACAACCTACAATGCCTTGATAGGTCAACCATAGCCACCTAAGAACAATACCGTTTCCTCGACCTTGCATCAATGCCTGAAATATGTGAAGGATGGCGAAGTCAAGCAAATCGATGGAGAAATAAAACCACGTGAAGCTCATGAAATCGGGTTGAAAGACATGAAATACTTCTTGGATAAACCCGCCAGGAAAAATAAACATTCAAAGGGTCAACATGTTATGAGACATGTGCTGTACAGAACAGATACTGACTCTTCCTCAAGAGAAAATGCAGATGAAAGTGGGATCCTCCCATCCTACATAATCCCTTCAGAAGATGAAGAAGAACCGGGTCAATCCTCTTTGATGATCGAGCGAATACCCAAAGACCATTTCAAAGACCTCACACCAAGAGAGGTAGATCAAGTTCAAGAACTGAAAATGTTCATAGTGTTGCCCAAAGAAGGATTCACTGAAACCGAAACTATCAAGGATGGCCCTATTATATTCTATCGGGTCTCCGATGGTAGAAATATCTCCTCCCTATTGAACAAGGATAAATGGCCTATGGGAGATGAAATCCTACATCGCAAGATAAGATACTTCTCTCTCACCATGATGTTCTGAGAGGTTAATCAAGATCCTTGAAACCATGAACCCAATGTTAATAACCAGTTTTAGGGTGAAGCAATTTGGAAAAATGTTGACTCATCGCGACAACATGATCATAGGTCCTGATGAGAAATCAAAGAATACTCGAGGCCTCGGGTATGAAGAATCCATTATCGAGTTCAACGATACCAAGTTCATCCCCGTATAAAATTATAGAAATATTGGGTCACCTACATGCGACCTAAACGAAATACAAAGAAAGGCTATCCATGCTAACTTAAAAATGGCCTTATGAAGTGATCACGAAAAAGGCCGCAAGATGAGCTGTGAAAGAAGCTCCGCCTAGATGGCCAAAACCAAACCAAACCAACTTCTGGACAATCCTCCGAAGGCGCATGAGACACAATCTCTTCAAAGCCATTCGAGCAAATGGAAGCCTAACATCTGCTCTGACTATAGCCAAAACAAACCAAGCAACAACAGAAAACAAGCAAATGCTTCAATTGCGATCGATGCCATAGAAATTCTTTTGCAATGCACAACCGAGAGAAAAATAGAACCTAAAAAATGATGAAAGATTCTTCGATTGTTATTATACGCCTTACAAGCGCGATGTTGAAGCTGAAGAGAATGAAAGGAAATACAAAGAAGGAAGAAAAGAAGAAACAAGCCTTCAAGTTCAAAAAGAAGAAAGGCGGAAGCTCTAAATCAATGCCCTTGAAGAAGCCGCGTAATGATGCATTAATCGGCTCTTATCAAATCAAAGCCCATTATTAGGCGTTCTTCAAATCTAAACCCATGAATTGGGTTTTCTTCAAATTCATGCCCGTATGAGGCTTTGTTCAAACCGAAGGCCATGATCAAGCTTTCTTCAACCCTTATGCCCACGAAAGGCTCTATCCAGACTAAAGGCCGTGACTATGCCTCGTTCAAACCCATGCCCATAGGAGGCTCCATTAAGTTCGAAGCCAATGGTTAGACTTCCTTTAAATCAAACCCATCCATCGGGTTCCCATCAAATCAATACCCATCAGACGAGTTCTCGTCAAATCGGTATCAGCAAAAGAAAAATTTCAAGTCCTATGGCCGGGCCTCCTAAGCTTACGCGCGTAGGAGGCTTTCTTCAAATCCAAACCCATGAATCAGGTTTCTTTCAAACTCATGCCCACATTTAGGCTTCTCAAAACTTATGCTCATAGGAGGCTCTATGCAAAACTCATGCCCACATTAAACCGAAACCCATACTTAGGCTTCTCAAAACTTATGCTCATAGGAGGCTCTATGCAAATCCAAAACCATCAATCGGGTTTCCATCAGACCAAAACTTGTAGTGAGGCCTCTCAAAGACTTATGCCCAATAGAGACTTTCATTAAAATAAGGCACATGATCAAGTCTTCTACCAAACCAGCACCCAAGGTGGATTCCTATTAAAACCAAGGCCCATGGTTAGGCCTTTCATCCAAGCCAGCGCCCAACATGGGCTCACATCAAAACCAAGGCCCATGTTCAAGCCTCTTGTTCAAATCTGCGTCCAAGATGGGCTCGCATTAAAACCAAGGTCCATGTTTAGACCTCCCATGTAAATCAGCACCCAATACGGGCTTGTATCAAAACCAAGGTCTATGGCTAAACTTTCTACTCAAATTCGAAAGCACAAAGCCAAGAAGAGACATAAGTCAAACGAAATCTTCTCTTCAAATCCTGCCTTACGATCTCCACAGGTTTAAGATCTAGATTCCACAAATACCCTAAAGTCCCGATAAAACTTAATAAAACCCAAAATTCTAATATCCACAAATAAAACACTCTGAATAAAATTCCATAAATATCCAAAGTTCCAATAAAACCTAAACCTCAATATCCATAAATAAAATATCCCAATGATTATGCATAAGCGAAAACCTCTACGAATAAAGGGACCAAATCGCAGCATGAGTGAAATTGTCTCGAGCGAAAAGTGAGGTCCCCCAACTATCCACAAAATCCATGAAGGCCTCTCGTCATAAAATGGGTTTTGTTAAGTTTGTACCCTTAAACAATTAACACTGGCAAAGTTTGTCCAGCCAGTTCTGAATATGGACAAACAAGTTTTATATTTTGTACTTTGAACAAAATATGGGCTTTGGTGTTGTGCCCATTTGAAACAACTATCACTGGTTTTGCCTTTCCTCCCAGTTCGAAAAAAGGAGAGACAAGGTTTCTTCATTGTCCTTTAAACAATGGAGTGCCTAATGATGATATCTCAAATAAAATCAAAAGATTAAAGAAAGTGGTCGTTTAGACTATTTAAATTCTGAAGGCACAAAATCCCTTTTAAAACAAAGTTTTCAAAAATAATGGTGTTCGCATTTCCTGCGATACCCTCGCCTAAGGATTGATGCCATATAGGCTATTCAAGAAGGCACGAGAGGAGTGAATAAGATGCCACCCCCAAACAGGTGCATGCATGCACCTAAATCCCACTACAGTATAAAAAGAGTGGAGGGATGTAAGGCCCACAAAGAAAGCCTCAAGCACAAAATGGGCTTTGTCAAGATTGTGCCCTTAAAACAATTGTCACTGGTACGCTCGTCTAGCCAGTTATCTAAAATGACGAGCAGGCTTTATATATTTGTGCCGAACAAAATAAGGCTTTGATGTTGTGCCTAGGCCACGTGAGCACTAAAACAATTATTATGGCCCAAAATGAAGGAAACCGAGAGCCCAAAGGCAATAACCCTAATCGGGTTCTCACCAAACCAATCTCCGCAGAAGCAAGCCTCAAGTCAAGTCAACACCCATGAATGATATACCTACAGGTCAACGCCCCACGGGCAATAACCCAAACTAGAGTTTAAGAATAAGAACCCTTGACTCCAAAGACTAAGGCCCATAGTTTGGCAAGTAAACACCCCAAAATCCCATGAATGACAAGCGAATACCCTAAAACCTAAGCATGATTTGGCATACCCTGTTGATATACGTTCCATGGGTGACAGCTGAACCCAAAACAAGAGAATACCTTTCAAGCACTAGAATGAAACCTATGACAAGCAAGCTAAGCTTCACTCGTAAGAGAAGCGTCGCTTCACTATATCGCATCGATCTCATGGAGATGCATGAACATCTAACCTTAACGGGTTCCGTATGACCAATGAAGCCTCTGAGCAGAATGGTTCTACAAAGTCACACATGCTGGGGTAGCCTTTTTTGTGGGGGCAGCATGAATGAAAATTCGACCTTAACGGGTCTCCATATCGCCGGTAGCCTTTTTGTGGGAGCGGCGCATGAATCATGAATGAAAATTCGACCTTAACGGGTTCCGTATGACCAATGAAGCCTCTGAGCAGAACGGTTTTACATAGTCACACATGTCGGGGTAGCCTTTTTTTTTGTGGGGCTATTGTGTGTGAGAATCAGACCTTAACGGGTCTCCATATCGCCAGTAGCCTTTTTGTGGGAGCGGCGCATGAATCATTAATGAATGTTCGACCTTAACGGGTCTCCATATCGCCGGTAGCCTTTTTGTGGGAGCGGCGCATGAATCATGAATGAAAATTCGACCTTAACGGGTCTCCATATCGCCAGTAGCCTTTTTGTGGAGCGGCGCATGAATCATGAATGAAAATTCGACCTTAACGGGTCTCCATATCGCCGGTAGCCTTTTTGTGGGAGCGGCGCATGAGCATGAATGAAGATTCGACCTTAACGGGTCTCTATATCGCCGGTAGCCTTTTTGTGGGAGCGGCGCATTAATCATGAATGAAAATTCGACCTTAACAGGTCTCCATATCGCCGGTAGCCTTTTTGTGGGAGCGACGCATGAGCATGAATGAAGATTCGACCTTAACGGGTTCCGTATGACCAATGAAGCCTCTGAGCAGAATGGTTTTACATAGTCACGCATGTTGGGGTAGCCTTTTTTGTGGGGCTATTGTGTGTGAGAATCAGACCTTAACGGGTCCCGTATGACCGTTGTCACCCCTAAGTGGGACGGTTTTTACGTAGTCATACATGCTGGGGTCGCCTCTTTTGTGTGGGCAGCATGAGTGAATGTTCGACCTTAACGGGTCCCGTATGACCGTTGTCACCCCTAAGTGGGACGGTTTTTACGCAGTCATACATGCTGGGGTCGCCTCTTTTGTGTGGGCAGCATGAATGAAGATTCGACCTTAACGGGTTCCGTATGACCAATGAAGCCTCTGAGCAGAACGGTTTTACATAGTCACACATGTTGGGGTAGCCTTTTTTGTGGGGCTATTGTGTGTGAGAATCAGACCTTAACGGGTCCCGTATGACCGTTGTCACCCCTAAGTGGGACGGTTTTTACGTAGTCATACATGCTGGGGTCGCCTCTTTTGTGTGGGCAGCATGAGTGAATGTTCGACCTTAACGGGTCCCGTATAACCGTTGTCACCCCTAAGTGGGACGATTTTTACGCAGTCATACATGCTGGGGTCGCCTCTTTTGTGTGGGCAGCATGAGTGAATGTTCGACCTTAACGGGTCCCGTATGACCGTTGTCACCCCTAAGTGGGACGGTTTTTACGCAGTCATACATGCTGGGGTCGCCTCTTTTGTGTGGGCAGCATGAATGAAGATTCGACCTTAACGGGTTCCGTATGACCAATGAAGCCTCTGAGCAGAACGGTTTTACATAGTCACACATGTCGGGGTAGCCTTTTTTGTGGGGCTATTGTGTGTGAGAATCAGACCTTAACGGGTCCCGTATGACCGTTGTCACCCCTAAGTGGGACGGTTTTTACGTAGTCATACATGCTGGGGTAGCCTCTTTTGTGTGGGCAGCATGAATGAATGTTCGACCTTAACGGGTCTCCATATCGCCGGTAGCCTTTTTGTGGGAGCGGCGTATGAATCATGAGAATAGAAAACCGAACCCAAGCCAACTGAAGACGTTTGATCGCTTAGAACCCGATTGAATAGACGCAGAAGGCTTGAGGTACAACTTGAGTCCAACGAAGATGCCTTGTCGCTTAGAGCCCGATGGGGGAGATTCAGAAGATTCAGGATTGAGCCCTGACTTTACAAGTATATCTGGTCGCTTAGAACCCGATTGGAGAAAACTTGAAAGGTTCAGGAGAAAAACCGAGTTAAGCAAGTTTATTCGATCGCTTAGAACCCGATTGGGGAAGGCTTGAAGAACTCGTAGACAAAAAGAGAAAGAAGGAGAATGAGAAAGAAAACCGATTTAGACGAGTTTATTTAATCGCTTAGAACCCGGTTAGAGAAGATTCGAATAAATCAACCAAAAAGAGAAAGAAGGAGAATGAGGAAGAAAATCAGTTTAGTCGAATTTATTTAATCGCTTAGAACCCGATTAGAGAAGATTCGAATAAATCAACCAAAAAGAGAAAGAAGGAGAATGAGGAAGAAAATCGGTTTAGTCGAATTTATTTAATCGCTTAGAACCCGATTAGAGAAGATTCGAATAAATCAACCAAAAAGATAAAAAGAGAATAAAGGAGAAAGTCAAGTCAACAAGGCTATCCGATCGCTTAGAACCCGATTGGAGAAGGTTTGGAAGGCTTGAGAAAAAAAAAAACCGAATTAGACGGGTTTATTTGATCGCTTAGAACCCGATTAAAGAAAGCTCGAAGAACTCGGCCCAAAAAGAGAAAGAAGAAAAATAAAGAAAAGAATCGAGCCAATAAGTTTATTTGATCGCTTAGAACCCGATTGAAGAACACTTAGAAAGTTCGATTCCAAAAAGAAAAAGAGAAAAGAGAAAATCACAAAAAGAGACACATAAGGCACGATAACCAGGTAAAGTGTAGCCACCGCAAAAACACCCTGGGGGCAGTCAAGAACCCCTCCGGTCCTGTGATTAAGCACGCATGCTACAACCTGATCTGACTCTGCATGGAAGATAAGGAGTCAAAACGAGAACACATCAAATTCATTGGGCAATGAAAATTGTGAGTACTACTTTGTCCTTTGTTCTCTTTACAATTTCTCAGTTTATTTCTAAAGCAATAGAAAAATTTAATCTGAGAAAATAAAACAAAGCAATTCGCAAATGGAAAATTAGGAAAGTTGTTTGCAAAAATGAAGTTTGAAAGAAAATTTGGGCAAACTTTGAAAATCTTCCAAGAACATTTTCTGATATTTTGAATAATTTTGGCTAATCCCATATTAAATGAAAGAAGTCCCTCGTATAAATAGCTTACTTGATAGGTTTTGTATAAACTCCTTAAGACTAAAGGTGTTGGGATATATCTTTCTTTTTGTAAATTGATCCCGGAAAAATAATTCGATTTCATAAAAAAAAAGAGGGACGCAAACGCATGAAAACAAAAAGAAGTGAAGAAAAAGAAAAGAAAAAATTGTGAAAAAAAAAGGGGAGAAAGATAAACAATGAAAAGAAAGAATATAGGAGTAATTTTCTCGACACGCTACTCCGCTGATTTAGGCCTGATAAAGTTCATGGGTGCATTCATGACGCATCACCCCATGTTTGTATCCGTGCAATGGAAAGGTTTTAAGTCATGAGTATGCATAGCACCCTATTCTACGTGGTAATACTAGGATGAGTAGGGACGAGTCTTATTATGTTTATTCCAGCAAATAAAATTGGACAACTTTTCGAGCATTGATATATAAAGAAAAGGATAAATTTTGACACCTTCAATCCAAGAAAATTTACGAAACATGTTGATTAAGCATTTTATTCAAGGGACATTGAGTAAGATACTTTGTGGGATGAACATAAAATTTTTCCAAGGTATAAACTAAATGTTCTTCCAAAATTTATAAGTTATGTCCAAAATTTCATGATTAAATTTTATTTCTGTGAACATCTTTAACAAATTCCTTATGCGGATTTGCTTAAAGGCAAGATAAAGAAAATTCAAACATAATAAATATGATAAAAATCGAAATGAACATCCAACAAAAATAAAGTACTTTAAGATTTGGATACTGCCGAGGTTTGGAATGTTTTGATTTCAGGATCCACGACCTCGTCAATGGATAAGAAGGAATCCAAACTGAACGTAAAAGCGAAGAAAGGTGCAAGCTCCCACCTCCCCATGGAAAAATGCAAAGGCCGTCATAGGCTTGTGTCGGGTGAACAGAACACCTGCACGATCAATCGAACAATGAAGAAGCATGGTCCGAAACGACCTTAAACTACAAGCATGGTCCGAAACGACCTTAAACTATCCCCATGGTCCGAAATGACTTTAAACTACACCAATGGTCCAAGAAGACCTTAAACTACACCAATGGTCCGAAAAGACCTTAAACTACACCAATGGTCCGAAAAGACCTTAAACTACACCAATAGTCCGAAAAGACTCTAAACTATAGCCAAAACCAAGTCCCAACAAAGCATGGTCCGAAAAGACCTTAAACTACACCAATGGTCTAAGAAGACCTTAAACCACATCAATGGTCTAAGAAGACCTTAAACCACATCAACCAAAACCAAATCCCAACCTGATATGCCAAGAAGACCCCGAGATACAGCTAAAACCAACCCTGGTTAGCCAAAGGCCCCAAAGAGAAGCACACGAGACAAACTGGATCAAAACCCGAGATTATGCCTACAACCAGAAGGCCATTTTATCTAAACTCTCAATTTTGCAAAATACCCGCATGGTCTCCGCATTAGATCAGAGATAAAGTTCCCTGTCTGAAGCCCCCAATGTATGAGCAAGGGACCGATTGCTCAAACAAACCCCGAAGAACGCACATTCAACCCTTACCCAACCATGCAAGTATTTGGCAAGATGAGATAAAGATAACATACCTTTTGAAGTAGATGTGAACGAAGAAGGTGATCAGACCCGCTTCCAAGCTCAATGCCCAATATGGAGTCCAAATACCTGAGATTCAAACAAGAAAAACAACTCAGAAAGAATTCCATAAAGTTCAAGAGGAACACTGGGGGCACCTGGCTAAGCTGTTCAATCCTAAGGTCTTCGCACCTCACCCAGGTGGGGGGCATTTGTTTGACCCGAAAAAGTCGAGATTTTAAAAATGATAAAATGATTCGAAGCTCACGATTTTGAGTTCACATCAAAATGACAAAGAAAATAATATATTTAATTATGGCCGAATTAATCGAATTGAAGTAAAAAAAGAATGAGCTACTTCATTGGCCGAATAAAAAAGGCAATGGCCAAAACAAATTAAACTTTGATTTGGCCGAAATAAAGGAATGGGAGCTGCTGCCGAACCCAATATCAAACTTAATTAAAGTGAATTTGATTAAGCTGGCCAAACCAAAGATTTAAAAGGCCGAAGTGATTAAAGCTGCTGGGCCGAACCTAGGTGCAAATAGGCTAGCCTAATTGTTGCATGGCCCAATTTGAGAGGATAGAATATACTCTAGATATTTTATTCCCATGGACACATGTCACACTACCAATGAAGATGCCAAAATGGGAGGGAAGAATATATTCTAGAATATGCTCTAGATATTTTGCTCCCATGGACACATGTCACATGGCCATTGAAGATGCCAAGATGGGAGGGAAAAATATATTCTAGAATATGCTCTAGATATTTTGCTCCTATGGACACATGTCACATGACCAATGAAGATGCTAAAATGCCAAGAATATTCTCTTCAAGCTTGAGGGATAAGCATGACACTTGGATGCATCTAAACCTTTGGATGAGAGTTAATGCAAAGGAGTGGTGGGGATCATGCCAACAAGGCTCCTCTCAACCCTAGGCTCTACCCCTTGCCATAGCCTATATAAACCCCTCATTTGAAGATGGAGAGACAAGATATACAAAGGAGGCACAATATATAGAAACCACACATATACAATATATACACCACACAACACAAAAACACAAGGAATATACCAAGGCCGAAACCTCTTCCTCTTCTACCAAAAATCAAAAATAGAAATAGGTAGAGATTTGCAATGTAGAAGCTTAAAAAGCTTGATGTTCATGTAAATTAGCCATGAATGAATAAATGAATGTTCTTGTTCAATAATTTTCGTTTGTTTTTCTTTTATGCAATTGGAGCTTCTTTATTTCTTCCTTTTGATCTCCTTCTTCTTCTTTCTTTTATTTTCGGATTTTTGTGAAGATTGAATGCTTCTAACTCACATGCATGAGTTTAGAAGCATCAAATCATGTAAATAAATGAACTCCCTTTTATATAATAACAAAATACTATATAAAAGGGTTAAAATGACAAGTGAAATAGAGGAGGCATTAGTAGCTTTTATAGCTAGCTTTCAAGCCTATGATTCTAAATAAAATATATGCATATGTAAATATTTGTGATTTTATTGCTCCTCTTTGTCTTCTTTGCCTCCTCTTCCCCTTTCTTCTTTTCTTTTTCTTTTCTTTTCTTCATTTTATATTGCAAAGAAAAAGGATAAAAACACAATTACACAAAATATATAAAAATGATATATATATTAAAAGTGACATTTTGTATTATAAGAAAAATAAAGGAAGAAGATATTAAAAGTTGATGTTTAGCTACATCCTTTTAAATATCCAATTCTTGCATAGTTCTTTTAATATGAAATCAACTAAAAGTACAAAACAAATAAAAATTAATTTAAATAAAATAGGGATTGATGTTTAACTACATCTCCCTATTTGTGTCATTTTTGGACTTTTGAATGACCTTGATGCATAAAGGAGAAATAAGACAAGTAATGCATGAAAGATTGATGTTTCACTACATCTCTTTTCTACATTATGAGTTTTATTAATCTTTAAAAGGCCTAGATGCATAATTGTTGAAGAAGAGAGCAAATGAAAAGAGGGAAATAACCAATCCCAATGAAATGATGCTCAAGGACCTTCACATAATTATGCAAATGACATAGGACCTATATGCAAATTCGAAATGGTATTGGTAAGTGACATATTGTGATACCAATGCCTCTTTTGATTCTTGATGACCAAATCTTGACACAAGGGTTTAGATATAGTCTAAATCAAATCAAATACCCCATGATATTTCAAATACCCCAAATGTCTCAAAATGACCTGCTGTCACAAACCGGCCAATACGAACTGATCCCGAAACTCAAACCAGAAATCCAAATATATAGTTAGATAGAGGACTCAAAAACATACAATTTAGACTCAAACTTTACATTTATAGCATTTTCTATGATTTTCTATGATGTTCTAAAGTTCAGCTTTCTACAATACAAAAAAAAAACTGATAGATAAGCTTGCTGTCCCAGAATATGCCTCCTACAAAATCACAAATTAAAAATAGATTTAGGCCTTCTAAATTCCTGAAACTTTTTGAGAATATAGATTGTGCTTTCCTGAAAATTTTGGTACCAAGAATACTCAAATCGGAGTTGTAGTCTATCTTGCACAAATTTTACAAAAATGCTTGTCAGCAAACAAAACTGGTACTAGACTGAAATGACCATCTCTGGTAAAATGACCAATCTAGACCAACACAGGGGTTAGAATGCAAAATGGACTGCACCAAGATGTAAATAACTTCAAAACACACAAGATGGACACAAAGTTCATATTATTCAGATTTTATTTCGATTTAATATGGATTTTTGAAGTTCAGCTTTTCAAAATGGAAATACAAAAACTGTAGAAAGAAAAACTGCATCTTTTACCAGTCTACCTCTGCACTCAAGCACCTGTTAAAAATGGTTAGGAAAGTGCAAAGATCTTGAAATTTGGCATGCGTATAGAGTAGACTTTTCTCTACACTCTCATAAAAAGAACCAAAAATTTGGCTTTGTAGATTGTCCAGAATAAATCTTTAAAGATTGGTCATCAGAATAGCAAAACAGCAGCTGAAAATAAAATACCAGCAGATACCTCTGCCTTTGCATGGCCTTTAAGCATAGAAAAAGAACTCAAAATCCCATGAAATTCCACAGAGTTATAGATTGAATTCCCCTCTGTAAAACCATATAAAGAATACAAAATTTGGTTTAGCCAATTTGTCGGAAATGGTCTTCAAAGTTCAGCAAAACAGAAAACTGCTGCTCCATCTACCAGCAGGCACCTCTGCACGAAAACACACATTTGGCATAGCTCTGAATAGAGTCTTGCGAAACTGCTATACATGCATATAGATCATGACTAAACAAACATTTTGATATGCAGGATACAAGATTTGGTGTAGCCAATTGGCAGGAATCGACCTTCGAAGTTCAGCAGTTCAGAAAAATAGAAAACTGCTGGTCACTACTTGGAATTTCCGTTTGACATAGCTAAACACCACGAAAAATCATGAAAATTGGCCGACTTATAGTCCTGATATCATAGTATAAGACGGAAAAATTCCATTTAAAACCATTAAGTGAAATGAAAGATATGAAGTCTCAAAAACTGACCAAACTAGTAAAAACTGCACATGTAAAAGTAGCAGCTCCCATGTCACCCGTGCCTTTGTGCAATCTCAAGACCCAGAAATAATCATATGCCCTCCAGATCTAATGTTTCATACTTGCAGGTTGAAACCATGCCATCATATGATCAAATCCCATGAAAAAGGAGTCGTTGACATTCATTTAAAGCAATGTCGAAAGCTGGCAAGAGTTACTCCTTTACAAATCCAATTCGCAAAAGAATTAACCGAAACCACGAAGAAACATGAATGCAGCAATAGCAAGAGGCCCTCAACACAAACCTTGAAGGATTAATACAGATCGCAAAACCCCGAATAACAAAGAATCGAAACCTTTTTCAAACAGACCCTTATGACAATTAAAAGAAGTCACAAGTGCAGTCCTTCGACATCCACAAATCAATCATTGACGTCTTGCAAACTTCTCAAACAATGTCCTTGGAAATCCCACTTACAGCCCAAGCTTCATCTCAAATTCAAATTACAAATCTCAATCCTTTCAGCTTCACAAATAAGTCCCTGAAAAACATAAAACTTCACAAACAAGACCTTTCCAGCCCTTTTTGGCCATAACTTCTTCATTTCAAATCCAAATCAACTCGAACCAACTCTAAATGAATCCAAATCAAATCCTTCATATTTCTAAATCGAAATCAAGCATAACCAAACAACATACAACCCGCCAAATGACCAAAATACCCTTTTCTTCATGTTTAAATCATTTCCTCTTAAAGAAAATATAAATAAAGCACAAATATATTTTCCCAAATACAAATATGTTTCTAAAATAAATAAAAAGGTATAATAAATGTATTTTAATAACATTCATTGCATCTTGTGCATACATATTAATTAAATACCTAAAACAATGATAATCAAAAGAACACAAAAAGACCAAGTACATGAGTTCTCCCCTTTTAGCCCCTTTATTCAATTCACAACAAATAGGCTTCAAATCCTGGAATGAACGAGGTATTCAGTATGGCTTGGAAGGGTCATCTGATGTAATTAATAGCGGGGGCTTGCGCCCGCTGGGAGTTAAACGTCCCCACAATCATTAAACTCCCTCGATGGACTGATGATGAACAGTAGGTCTGTCGAGGGTGAACCGGAAGGAATAGCAGAAAGAAAGAAATGAATGTTTCAAGTTCGATGTTCTTTAACCAATCGAGAGCATTGAACCATGAGGCATTTAGTATACATGCACACACCTTCCATACCAGCTGTGCAACTTTCTGCGCCCTACAGAAGGCGATGGCCTGTGAAGGGGGCGGATCCGAAAGAGATAAAAGGAGCGGACCCGAATCAAGTTTCTCTGGACCGAACTCACAGGTGAACCAAACCGTGTTGGATCAGCTGAACCAAGCCCAAATCACACAGCTGTTGCAAGAATTAAATCAGCGTTCCTCAGGTAAATTTACAGGTAACTGTTTAAATTCAGATAACAATTCTAGGACTTTAAACAGATGGATTGTAGATTCAGGAGCCACTGACCATATGGCTGGAAATTCTCAAATTTTATATAATTCAATTGAACCCCATTATACTGAACTTGTAACAGTAGCAAATGGTTCAAAAGTACATGTGACAAAAATTGGGGATGCAAATCTTTTTTCAAAAAAATTATCTAAAGTATTATATTTGCCTACATTCAAATCTAATTTATTATCTGTAAGTAAAATCACTAAAGAATTAAATTGCAATGTTATTTTCTCATCTGAAAATGTGACATTTCAGGACAAAACAACGAAGAAGAAGATTGGTGAAGGTCAATTAAGAAATGGACTTTATATTTTAGATTTTCCAAATAAAGCTTGTTTGAATGCTAGTATAGAACCTAATAGACTATGGCACTATAGAGTCGGTCACCCATCCGATAAAATCCTAAATAAGTTATTTTCTTTATCAAATTTAAATTCTAGTTGTTGTGATGTATGTCGATTTTCCAAACAAACCAGGCTGCCTTTTGCATTGTCTGAAAGTAAGACCTCTAGAATACTTGAATTGATTCACTCCGATGTTTGGGGACCTGCACCTTTAAATTCGTATAATGGTTTTAGATATTTTGTTACTTTTATTGATGATTATTCTCGTACTACATGGATTTATTTACTAAAAACAAAAGATGAAGTGTTTTCAAAATTTCAAGAATTTGCAACTTATGTTGAAAATCAATATAACAATAAAATAAAAATATTTAGGTCCGATAATGGAACTGAATATATCAATAAAAAATTTTATGATTTTTTAAAACAAAAAGGAATTTTACATCAAACAACTTGCATTAATACGCCTGAACAAAATGGAGTATCTGAAAGAAAAAATCGTCACATATTAGAAGTAACTAGATCATTACTCTTTCAATCAAATGTTCCTAAAAAATTCTGGTCCGATGCTATGCTCACGGCTGTTTACCTCATTAATAGGTTACCTAGCACTGTTTTAAATTATAAAAGTCCCCTAGAAATTTTGAATAATAGAAAAATAAATTTAGATCATCTCAGAATATTTGGATGTACGTGTTTTGTACATATAAAACGGCTAGATAAATTAGATAAAAATGCAGTTAAAACTCTATTCTTAGGATACTCATCACAAAAGAAAGGGTATAAATGTTATGATCCCATCAAACAAAAATTATACATCTCAAGAGACATAATCTTTTTTGAAAATGTGCCATTCTATAAAGATAATGTGGAAAATTCTAACAAACAAGAAAAATCTAGGAATAATATTGTTTTGCCAGAACTAACATTTTTTGAAGGAACCATTGAGCAAAATAATGTGGAAGAGGAATTGAGCTCAGGGGGAGAAAATGGTACAGAAGCCACATCCTCTTCCGAAGAAGCCGAAGCTTCTCCTGAGGTTTCTTCAGAAGAGGCCGCATCCTCTTCTGAAGCTGGTCCTAGAAGATCAAGTCGCCCAACAAAACCACCATCCAAGTTACATGATTATGTAACCTACAATGTAAGTTATCCTATTCAAGATTATATTTCATATGATAATATCACAACACACCACAAAGCATTTTTAAACTCAATTTCACAAGAAAGTGAACCCACCAATTACCTAGATGCTAAAGAAAACCCTACATGGCTTAAGGCTATGAAAGAAGAGCTTAAGGCACTTGAAAAAAATCAAACTTGGACCATTATGCCCCTACCCAAAGGAAAAAAACCAGTATGATGTAAGTGGGTTTACAAAATAAAATATAAAAGTGATGGAACAATAGAAATAAATAAAACAAGATTGGTAGCAAAAGGGTTTACACAAACATATGGCATAGATTACCAAGAGACCTTTGCACCAGTGGCCAAAATGAACACTGTTAGGATTCTATTATCTGTGGCTGTGAATTCGGGGTGGAGTTTGTTTCAAATGGACGTTAAAAATGCGTTCCTACAAGGAACACTAGAAGAAGAGGTTTACATGTCATTACCACCAGGTTACAAGAATGATGACAATAATCTTGTATGCAAACTACATAAGTCAATTTATGGACTTAAGCAATCTCCTCGAGCATGGTATGGCAAACTCAGTCACTCTCTTTTACTTCATGATTTTGTTAAGAGTTCAGCAGACTCATCTATGTTTATTAAATATACAAATTCCACAACAACCATAGTTCTTGTATACGTAGATGACATTATTATTACTGGAAATGACGAAGAAGAAATTAAAAATGTCAAAAATTATCTAAAAGAAAAATTTGACATTAAGGACCTAGGAAAACTTAAATATTTTTTGGGAATTGAAATTGCTCATTCAAACAAAGGTTTGTTTTTATCTCAAAGGAAATATGTTCTTGACCTACTAAAGGAAACTGGTAAGTTAGGTGCAAAACCAGTCAACACCCCAATGAAACCTAACAAAAAACTTGATTCTGAAACTGGTGAACCATTAAAGGATATAAGATAGTTTCAAAAACTTGTTGGTAAACTAATTTACCTAACAGTGACCAGACCATATATTGCATTTACAGTTAATTCAGTAAGTCAATTTATGCATGCACTTAGAACCAGTCACTTTGAGTATCTTAAAAAGTCTCCCAGTCAAGACATATGTATGAGAAATAATAATCCTAACAATGTTGTTGGCTACTCTGATGTAGATTGGGTTGGCAGTTATGATCAAAGATCAACTACGGAGTATTGCACATTTATCGATGTAAATCTCGTGACTTGGAAAAACAAAAAAACAAAATGTGGTAACAAGATCAAGTGCAGAAGCAGAATACAAAGCAATGGTGTCAACTGTAAGTGAGTTGCTTTGAATCAAGCAAGTGCTTGAAGACATGAAGATTCATTGTGATAAGCCAATGCAAATGTACTGTGATAACCAAGCCGCCAGACACATCGCATCAAATCCAGTGTTTCACGAACGAACCAAACACATAGAAGTAGATTGCCACTTTATAAGAGAAAAGGTTCAATCTGGACAAATCGAGACTCCATTTGTTGAGAGTAAAGAACAATTAGCAGACATCTTCACAAAAGCACTGGAGAAAGGACCATTCGAAAATATCCTATTCAAGTTGGGATCAATCAACCTATTTGATACCAACTTGAGGGGGAGTATTGAGAATAATACACAAAAGGAATGTGATTCCAACGTGATCTCAGAATATCATCATCGATCATAACTCAAAGGAAACAGAGCAACCGACAGCTGGCCTCAGAATACTTAGTACCCAGCTATAATTTCATACCATACTTAGCAATTTTAATTAGGCAACTAGGCAACAGTCATATTGTAAATTAGGCAACAAGGCAACAGTCATATTGTGACCAAGGTCTATATAATAGACTTGTAAGAATCAGAATAATACAAGAAAGTTTATTCATCATTTTCCTTCTCAATTTTATTAGTGTGACATATGGTGATAGGGCCATGTTCCACAGGCCCTTTTACTTGTTCAAATTTGGGCCATGAAAGACAGGGATTCGGACCTTTACAAGGCCAACCCGACGTCATATGAAAAAGCCCAAAGATTCACTAAACCAGGGCCCAACTCGGAGGCCTCAAAAGCATATGGCCCGAATATAAGTTAAGGCCAACCGACATGCGGGATAGCCGAGGAAACGGCTAACTTAATGCCCACGTCCCAGAAACGGCTGGTTTAATGCCCACGTCCCAGTAATGGACGACATAACTGCCCACGTTCTCCCATAAACGCCCGAGATGGCAGTTATGGCTAGACTATATAAGGCAGTGATCCCCATGAAACAGGGGACGCATTTTTCACTAAGAGAGAGATCATACAGGTCAGAGTCCGAATCTCTCACAATCCACCCCGAGTTCCTAACTCGACCCACACCTCGGCCTGCCATTCCTTGGCAGGACGAATCCAGTTCAGCCTAAACTTCCATACGGCCTCATCTCCCGAGATAGGGCGTATCAACCACCGTGGGGCCACGCCTAGCTCGAACGCAGAACTAGATGGCTCGTCTGACCACATCAACTCCGCTCCCACCAGGGGTGACGACCCCGCCCGGGGTAACAATCACACCACCTCCAGTGGTAACATCACCTACAGCAAATCCTTCCCACAGTCAATTCCCGGGGGCGAGGCCTAGCAGCTCAATGGTGCGACCTCAGGGTCCTCAACCTGTTCAACCTCGCCCCGACGTTACTCGACCTTCATTCACTGAAGGGAACACAACCAGGCTACTCTACGCCGAGCACAATCAGATAGCCGGTACCTATCACAATCAGGTAACTGGTGCTTATCAGATACCCTACATACCGTATTACCCTCAGCAAACGCCGCTGTATCACTACGGCGTGACTCCTTATACGCCTTACACTCCCACGGGCCCCCAGTATCCCTATGTCGCACCACCTGTGCAATGGGGCCCGGGAGGCGCTCACGGGACGTATCCCATGACAGGTCCAATACAGTGTTCCCAGCAAATACCACTGCGACCTGTCCACCAGACCGTACCACCCGCCGTAGCTGTACCGCGACCTTTGTCTGCAAACCGTGTCCACAGTCGGCCGGCAAATGTTTCGCCAAGAAATCTGGAGCGAGAGTTCGCACAGGTCCGAACAGGCAATGAGACGGATACCCCCTCACTACCCGACCAACAGGTCCAATCCGAACGCAGGGACCAAAATGTCCTGCCTGCAGGGGTACACTCCGATGTAGGAAGGCGCCCGGAAGGTCAGGATGAGAATAGGGGGCCACATCCCGCGGAAGGACCACATGCCGAAGGTCCCAGAGCCCACCTTAACAACGAACTAGAATCAGCTAACCACGGCAGAGGGTCCAGACCATCCCGCAGAGATCAATCTCGCTCCCATAGAGAGCGCGAACGAAGTCCACCCCGAGGTCGGGATAAAACTCGCCGCGATGACCGAAGAAGGAACCGGCGATCACCTACCCCAACCCGAGGTATCAACATGGCCCAGGTTGAAGAGCTGATCCAAACCAGACTCGCGGCCAAACTAGCCGAACTCGAATCCCAGAAGGCAGGCACTTACTCTCGGCCTATGGGAATCGAGGATGGCCCCCTGTCCAGAGACATCTACCGCCAATCAATGACGAACTTCAAATACCCAACAACCCTTCCCAGCTTCCGGGGTAGTGGAGATACACAGGATCCACACAACTTCGTGTACGGGTTCCTTGAGCGACTCCGCCTTCTTGGAGCCACCGATGCCATCATGTGCCGAGTCTTCACCACTTGCTTGACTGGAGAAGCATGGGACTGGTACATGACGCTACCCCGGAGGTCCATCAACAAATTCGAGGACTTCGCGAAACTGTTCTTGGAAAGATACATGATAATCAAACCACCGCAAGCCACGTGCGAGATGCTTTTGGACATAGTCAGGGACAGCGTGAAAGAACAGGTGCGTTTGTCAACCGTTTCATACAAGCATCTCGGCGAATTCAGAACCTCAATGAGGAATTCGCCTTAGCCGCAATCAAGAAAGGGACTCCACAAAGGGGGACCAGGGACCTTGCGTTACGAAGCCCACATGAAGAAAATGAACACTCTGAGGGAGTTTGTAACCTTCGCGGAGGGTTACATCCGTGCCGAAGATGACAACGGGAGTCCCACGAGACCGAGATCTCGATCTCCCCGCCACCAAACTAACAGACAGTCAGCTCCGGATAGGTTTCTCAACCAAAGGGAATCTCGGAGAAACCAACCAAACCGATCAACCGAGCAAGAACACAAGTCTGGCACTGAGGGGTACCGACAACACTTCATGAGATACGCGCCTCTCACGAAGAAGCGGCACGAGATGTATAACATCGTAGAGGAGATGTTCGACCTCCCCCCGCCATTGCCTGAAGGCATCTTCACGGTACAAGATAACTCCAAGAAGTGCGAGTACCATGGATTCAATGGGCATTCCACTGCGGATTGCCTTCAACTCAAAGACATCCTGGAGAGACTAGCCCGCGAGGGTAAGCTGATCGAGTTCATCAACCCCGATTTCTTCAGAAAGTTCTCCAGGAAGTACAACGGTAAAGGTAAGATTTTTAAGAAACCTATTCCTTACAGACAGGATTATACGGGACCTCGGGTTGGAGAGGTCAGTCCTCAAACTCGGGATGGTCCCGAGACAATGCGCCAGGAAAGGCAGAGCAGCCCTGTCATTAACGTGATCAGTGGAGGCCATCGCGGTACCGTCAGAAAAATCTTACCTCGCGACAATCGAAAGCCATATCCCACTGTGTTACAGGTTGAGACCGACAAAAAACGACCTCGCCCGGAGGAAGCAATATCTTTCTCCGAGAAGGACCTAGGTGAGATCTCTAGTCCACACGATGATCCCGTGGTGTTGAACCTCAAAATTAACACCCACCGGGTTAAGAGGGTGTTAGTCGACACGGGAAGCTCAACAGACATTCTGTACTTGTCGGCTTTCAGGCAAATGGGCCTCGACACTCGCGCCCTCCAACAGCATATCTCACCTTTGATAGGCTTTACGGGAGATGCCCTTCGACCTCGGGGTATGATGCCACTCAAAGTGACATTTGGTACGTCCCCTCGTACGGTGGAAGTCGTGGTGGACTTCCTCATCGTTAATGCTCCCTCGGCATACAATGCAATCCTGGGAAGAGGAACTCTGAACAAAATCGGCGCAATCATCTTACCTTCCTACCTGAAAATCAAATTTCACACAGATAACGGGATAGGGGAAGAAAGTGGCCAACAGCAGGTGGCGCGTGAATGCTACATGACTTCCATTCAGGGACAAGGAGGCTCTGTCCACCAAGTCGAACAGCCGGAAGCAAAAACCAACCAACAGCGGTTGCGCTCGAGTACCGAGTATCTACCGCCCAACACCAACCTGGCGCTGGATCCAGTTGATAAAGCTGAGATTAAAGCTTCCCTCGAGCCGGCAGATGAAGTCGAACAACTCGATTTGGGCGGAGGCAGAACGCTCAACATCGGAAAGGCAGTCCAGGGACAAGCGAAGGACGAACTCATCAAGTTTCTCCGAGAAAATCAGTCCGTTTTTGCCTGGACAGCCGCCGACATGCCAGGGATTTCGAAGTCAATAGCAGAACACCGACTGCATATCAAACCGGGTTCAAAACCGATTAGGCAACGAAAACGTAACATGAGGGAAGAACGGCAGCAGGCCGTAAAACGTGAAGTCCAGAAGCTACTTGACGCTGGTTTCATCAGAAATGTCGAGTGTCCAGAATGGACAGCCAACCCCGTGCTTGTCAAGAAGTCCAACGGTGACTGGCGTATGTGTATCGATTACACCGATCTCAATAAGGCATGCCCCATGGATCCGTTCCCCTTGCCCAAAATCGACCAACTGGTCGACTCCACCTCGGGACATGCCTACCTCAGTTTTATGGACGCGTTCTCCGGGTACAATCAAATCCGGATGAATCAAGACGACGAAGAAAAGACCGCTTTCACCACCAACTCGGGGCTATACTGCTACCGGGTCATGCCTTTCGGGTTGCGCAACGCTGGAGCCACTTTCCAGCGCATGGTTAACACTGTATTTCACGACCAGATCGGACGGAATGTAGAGGCATATGTAGATGACCTGCTCGTCAAGAGCATGTCTGACCTTGACCATGTCCGAGATCTTCGAGAAACCTTCGCGACACTGAATTCAGCCAGCATGAAACTTAACCCGAAGAAGAGTTTCTTCGGTTTAACTGGTGGAAAATTCCTTGGCTTCATGGTTTCTATGCGCGGCATCGAAATCCATCCTTCGAAATCACAAGCCATTCTCGACATGAAACCACCTCGAAACCTCAAAGAGCTACAATCCCTTACAGGCAAGTTGGCCGCTCTCAACAGATTTATTGCGAGATCCGGGGACGTCTGTTTCCCCTTCTTCAAAGCCATGCGCAAGTCGGCCAAATTTGAGTGGACAGAGGAATGCGCAATGGCCTTCGAAAAGATCAAAGCCTATCTCGTCAATCCACCATGTCTCAGCAGGCCTACTGCGGGCGATATCCTCGTGTTGTACTTGGCAACAACGGGTCATGCAGTGAGCGCCGCTCTTGTTCGAGAAGAGGGACGAGATCAAAAGCCTATCTATTTCGTCTCGCACGTACTTCGGGATGCTGAAACCAGATATTCTCAGATTGAAAAGGCAGCATATGCTCTCGTCATAGCTGCTAGAAAGTTGAGGCCTTACTTTCAGTCCCATTCCATCAAGGTTTATACCGGGATCCCCCTCAAAAAGGCATTGGCAAACTTCGACTCATCCGGGCGATTGTTAGCCTGGGCGCTCGAATTATCTGAGTTCGATGTTTCCTTCCACCCACAAAATGCACTGAAGTCTCAGATCTTTGCTGATTTCATCGCCGAGTATTCCGGCGTTCCTCCTGAGTCCGAGGAACGTTAGATCATCCATGTCCATGGTGCCTCTTCGTTACAAGGGGCTGGAGCCGGGGTATCCCTCACTGGTCCACATGGGGAAACACTGAATTACGCTCTCCACTTTCAGTTCCCGGTAACAAACAACACAGCAGAGTATGAAGCCATGATAGCAGGCCTTAAACTAGCCAAAGAGTTGGGCGCCCGCGAGGTTCATCTTCGGAGTGATTCAGAGTTAGCAGTTAAACAGATAAACGATGAATGCCGCGTTGTGGACGAGAAGTTACGCAGATACAGACAGTAGTTTCAATTGCTCAAAAGCCATTTCGACGAAGTTGATATCCAACATGTCTCGCGCAACAAGAACTGCCAAGCTGATGCTTTGTCAAAACTTGGCGCCGCAGGCAACCTTGACAAAGACCGGCCCGTGATTGTTATGGATATTCCGGAATCCAGCATCAACCTCGAGACCATAGCCGTACTCGCCATCGGTGAACCCGGTGAGTCCTGGTTCACCCCGATGTGGAATTTCCTTAACACCGGGGTTCTCCCCACTGATCAGTTGGAAGCCAGACGATTGAAAAGGATCGCACCGATGTACTCTATATTCAACAACCACCTCTACAAACGGGGGTACGTGCGACCTTGGCTCAAGTGTATCAATGAGGAGACAGCCTCAAAAATGCTATCTGAGGTACATGAAGGCGTCTGCGGCAGCCATCAAGGCGCGAAGACTCTTGCCAAACGAATCCTCAGAGCCGGCTTTTACTGGCCAACCATGCAACATGATGCGGCAAACTTAGTCCGAAAATGCAAGCGATGCCAATATCACAGCAAGCTAAGCAACATCCCGGCATACGACCAGATATCCATCTCGGGAGCTTGGCCTTTTGACTTGTGGGGAATAGACATAGTTGGGCCGTTTCCCAAAGCTGTTGGACAGCGCCGTTGGATTATCGTAGCTGTCGAGTATTTTACTAAATGGGTCGAAGCGGAAGCATTATCAACTATCACTGCCGCAACAGCAGAGAAGTTCATCTGGCGAAACATCATTTGTCGTTTTGGCATACCACATGCTCTCATCTCGGACAATGGAACACAGTTCAACGCAGCGCGCACTATGACATTCCTCTCTAACCTAGGCATTCAGAACAACTTTACCTCGGTCAGCCACCCTGCTAGCAATGGTTTAGCAGAAGTCACAAACCGTACCATTCTGGATGGCCTCAAGAAGAAAGTCACCGAGAATAGAAAAAATTGGCCCGACATACTTGATGGAATTCTGTGGGCCTACCGCACCACACCTAGATAAGCCACACAGCAAACCCCATACTCTCTGGTGTTCGGAATGGAAGCAGTCACTCCAATGGAAATGATGGAACCATCTCTCCGAACTTTGACATATTCCACCGACAACAACCGCGATACACGTGCCGCAGAACTCGACCTCATCACAGAAGGTCGGGAAAAAGCCCGCATTCGCACCATGGAGTATCAACGCAGAGTTAAACGTGCGTTTGACAAACACGTGGTACCTCGGGAATTCCAGCCAGGCGACCTAGTACTCAAAAATGTGGAAGCAACTGGCAAACATGTAAGCAAACTCACCCATCAATGGGAAGGTCCTTTCAAGATCATTCGCCCACGAGGTAAAGGCGCTTATGAATTGGAAGACCCGAGTGGTTTCATACTTACTCGTCCATGGAACACTTGCCATCTCCGTAAATTCTACACTTAATGTATGTAGTTTTTTATGTAGCTTTTATGTTTTTATTTACCGCGAGGTACTCAGGGCGAGATAAGCCTTTGTTCTTTATTCAATGTAGTCACTTAGACCAAGATGCAAATTTTTTGTATGGTTCTAAGCTTTTTATCAATATATATATGGTATTATTTATGATTGTGTTTCATTTATTGGGTCCGAGATACATGAACGAAAGCCTTTTATGGCAACGAAATTCGTCTCGGGTAATACCCCCGAGATACACAACAAATTAATGTAGTCCTAAGGGACGACGACTGTTTTACCAGTAACATGAATTTTGTTATGTCGAGAATATTTATCGAAAACCCCTCGGGGTAACGCATACGTTTATGCGACATACCTGTCCCCCCACATTGACCATTTTTATCAAAAATAAAGAAAAAGAGGGGGCAAGGATATAAAATCAAGCACATTTTGCTTGTTCACAAAGAAAACCAAAGCATGCAACCGAGATAAAATTGACAGAAAAGAAATCCAGATCGGGCAAAGAAACATGCGATTAAAAGAGAAGTACATTTAAATTGTTCTGTTAAACCCCCACATCCCGGAGGTATCAAATACTATATTACATCTCAAATCTGTTAAACCCCCACATCTCGGGGGTATAAATAAAACAGTACATTACAACATAATTCTGTTAACCCCCACATCTCGGGGGTGCTAATAAAACAACAATCTTCAAACTCCCACATGTCGAATGTACTGCTTGCCATCATCCTTCCTACAAACAAAACAAAAGGAATAAGATTAAGCGTGAAAGCAACATCTCGGCAATCACGATATTAGAAGTCTTTTACTTACAGAAGTTGGAGCCTTATCCGACTCAAGAACGTTAGCTCCACCATCACAAGGAAAGATGGAAACATCCTCCGGATCCTTTCCATCACCTTGTAGAGCAATAGGGTCCACCTCAACATTCACCTCGGTGTCTCCTATGTCGGTCTCCTCTTCGTCACTTTCATCAGAGGAAGTCTCGGAAGGAATCCCGTCATCCTCCCCTTCAGCCTCATTATCGATAAGCTCGAGATGCTGAGGCCATTTATCTTTCGGCCAAGGATGAACAATTCTCCCACGAGGATGGTTTTCAAGTTCTAACTCCTTTTGGAACGGAGTACCATCCGGATTCAACAACACATCCTTTTCTTCGTCCCAACCGTGATCCGAGAGATTTTTTATAACGAGCTTCTCGGGTTCCACTTTCGTAAAACCCATATGCTCGGGTTTGAACGGGTAAATCTTGGCCAATTCACCCATGTAACAATAGACGGTCTCCGTCATCATTTCTTGGCACGCATAGGGGACGGCTTGAGCAAAGGCCTGACTGCCCAAAAACTTGCTCAGTGTTTTCTTCTTAGAACCCTCCATCTCGGCCTTTAGTCGGACATTTTCCGATCTCACCTCCTCCACCTCTTTTGCCTGGCTCTCGAGCTTGGAGTTAAGGTCATCGACCTTGTCCCTGTACTCCTTAGCTTTATGCTTATAGCGCTTTGCCTTTTCTTCGTTTTCCTTGCGCTCTTTGTCAGCCCGCAAACCTACCAACCGCACCATCTCGTATTTTGCCGAGGCAACGGCGGCTTCGCCAGTAGCTATCTTCCTTTCCCTTTCCTTTAACTGAGCCAACTTGACAAAATAATCCCTCTCCATGATCGCCTTGTTGATCGCCTCTTGATCAGTTGTGATAGTAAGAGCACTGCGATTTTCAAGCGAATCTTTGAGGAACCCAAAGAAAACCCCGGCATCATGTAGCGACCTTAACACCTGACCGGCGACTTGGTCAGGATGCTCTTCAGCCCACTTCTTTTGGTGAGCGGTTGTGGTTAGCCTGAAGGTTTCCCGAGAAAATGCGGCTTGGACCTCGGGATGCTCTTCCTCATCCTGCATGGTGGAATATCCGGGGAGATACGCCAAAATACTATCAGGGAATCCCTGTGAAATATGGGTCCCCCACACGAATCCGGTATTTCGCCCCTATTCTGATATACTCGACTTGAGATGTTCGGTGTGCTCCTTCGCGGGATCCCACACGTCGCGTGCTACTTCTTCAATAATTCTTTCCAACTCCTTCTCAGCAGCCTCAACCCGAGATTGAGGTGTTTCCTTCGGGGGAACCCCAGACACCTCTAATTGAACCTTTTGCCTTTTCGGCTCAGGTTCTTTTGCCTCGACTTCCTTCCCCTTCTCTCGCCTTGATAAACGCACGGGGGGGTCAGCAGAAACTTCCTTCCTCTTCTGGGAACCCCCGAGCTTGGAAGAACCAGAAGCACTGCCCTTCGCTCCCTTGGTGGTTGCTGCAGTAGACTTCGGGCGAGCTGTTGTAGTCTTAGCAGATCCCGATTTTACGGTCTTAGGACCCTTGGAAGAGGAAGTCGGTTTTTGAGATGTCACAACCTCTTTCCCTTTCGCGAAGCCGTCCTCCGGAGTGTCAAAAACAAGAACAGGACGAGCGGCCTTCCAGGGTAGTGCCATAAACCCGCGTCCTACGACACAAAAATCACACCAGCATTAACAATTTATGTATAATATAGTATGGTTAATGAGCAGATGCGATGCAAAGGCATATCGGGTACGAGTTAAAAACAAAGAAGGACTAACTTGTGAAATATTCATCAAGAATTTCGATAGCCTGTAAATCAACTGATGTCGGAGGAGGAGGAGAACTGGGGACCAAATTTTCCTTTGTTAAAGGCCGCCACTCCTCCCGTATCTGGCGGAAGCAAGGCAATTCCTTGGGATTCGCGAGATATACCCAACCATGGTTCCAATCGTCCACCTTTGACAATTTTTCAAAAAGCGCAACTTTACCACGCTTTCGAATTGCAAGATGGCTCTCGTTGCTATATATAGGAGAGAAATAGTGAAAGAACAACCCCACACTCGGGAAATATAGCTCCAACTCGGGCATATAGTCAAATAAATATTTGAAGCTCATGAGATAACACCAAGCAGGTGCGGTTAACTGGGCAGGGGCCACATCGAGATGTCGTAATACCTCACGAACAAACCTAGACACCCTTACTTTAAAACCGCACTTAGGCATCTTCCAATATAAGCACATCCCACGATTCCAGTCATGTGCTCGGTCCTCCGGGTCCGGAGCTACTAACTTCAGAGCATGTCGTGGGTATTCCTCTCTATCAACTTCATCCACGAGTTCCTCGTAAAAAGCATTGGCGTAAGACTCACATTGAACAACCAATTTAGAAGAGATATTGGCAGATGTGGGGAACGTCAAATCAAGAGGATAACCATCACGAAGAACAATATCTTTACGAGCCTTTTTCTTTCTCGGCTTCGCAGACCCTTGAGACGTTCCGACTGAGGCTAAGATGAGTTCCCCCCGAGATTGATTTTCTTCGTCATCTTCATTTCCCTCGCTATTTTGATCTTCCTCGACATCCTCCGGTAAGATGTCGGAACTAGGGGGACGCATACTATACAAACTTTTTCCCCTACCTGGGCGGGGGGAATGATGAGGCAGTGGGGATGCTTCCCCAGAAGCACCAGATGATTGGTCCCGAGATCCGTCTTGTCCTTCGGTCATTTCTAAATTAATGAAGAAACAGGATTGGCTTAGGCAACCGGTCTCACTTTTTCTAAAGAATTACAACTATTGACTCAACAGGTGTACATCGATTGCCGAGGTTACGAAGTTTATATTAAGCCCTTAGCAAACATTGCCAAACCGAAGTCATTAACTAAGTTATCCTCGACCTCGGCAATACATACCAGTAACTACATGCATGACCAATCAATATAAGGCCGACTACCGAGATGGTTAAGAATTACCTTATGTTGAGACTTCCTTGCAACGCAGTCTTCGAATGTCTTCTCCGAGGTCTCCTGTATGCTCTAAACTCGCTCCGCTATCACCGAAAATACTTTCGCTCTGTGGCTCCGAGATCAATTTCCTCACAATAAACGATAATGAGTGAATGAGACGGGATAAGGTATATATAAGGGTCCCTATTTTTCCCGCTCAATACTTGCGTGAATTTCGAAAAGAAGCCGCGAAACGACGCGTTGCCACCCTTCATCATGGCGACGCCTCGATTTCTGCGCATCGAACTCGAACCGAGCTGACGGATGTCAGGTGTCATACGGGGATTACGCCTATGACTGATTTGACGGCTGATTTGATGGCTGATGACGGTTAACGGAAGACGAGGCGTCGAAGTAATTAATGCCGACATACTATATATATTGCCTCCGTCTCCCTTTAACGGAACATCCAGCGATCCCAACTATACCTTCCAACTCGGACCATAATAAGATGGCAACTAACAAAAATATGAAGGACGAGGTTAAAGAGAAGGAAGACATTCCGTCACCAAACCCATCTCCCCAACATCAGAACCTCGCGATCAACGCCGAGCAACCCCCAATTAACTTGGGGGAAGAAGAAGACGACCCGTTAGCCTGGGATAAGTGTGCTATTTGCATAACCCGAGGGAACTATCGGCACATGTTCCATTGTGACGGATGCGAAGAAGCTTTTCATCCCGGGTGTCTGGCCCGCAGATCACCTCGGAACCATGGTGATCCCCGCTTCACATCCTTCACCTGCAGGAGATGCCTGGATCAAGAACGCCGGGCCAAGCGCTCCCGCCATGAATAGCCTTAGCTATACATAGAATATCGCGGGAATAGCCCGCCTTTTGTTAGATGTTAACTTTTCAAATTTATCCATATGTTTATGTTGTGACATTCAGCCGAGATCTTTATCTCGTGTTGTTTTGATTAATATATATATTTCGCATAAGCATTTCATTCCTGCTTAAATACCGTCTAACATGAGTCAGTTTGACTACCTCGAAAAACGCCGAAAGCTTGTCATGTCGTATAACTCACACAACGCCCAATGACATTTATGGCTAGTAGCTGGCGGCTACCTATTTAGGCAATATGGCCCACACTATTTATGGCAATATCTCCTCCAACGACTATAAATACCAGAATCACCATACGGTAAAAGGGGCATTTTTTACTCTGCACCTTTTACCATTTTCTAAGAACTCCGAGATGCCTTTCAAGAGAGTTGTTTCCAAAAACAAAACACCCTTCGATCGTGGTAATAATCGCGATATCCAACCATCAAGGCACGGCCACAACATACCTCCCCCTAATCCTCGATATTCTCGGGACACAATACGGCCCTATCTCGGCCTGAGAGATGGACCCTCCTCCAACATTTTCCCGAGAAAGATTTGGATTGGATGCTTGCGAATGAGGACCTCCAAATCGGTGACCTTATTGACCTCACCCTTGCTAACGCACCCTCGTTCACCAAGGAAGACGAGAACGATATTTATAAATTCGATCTCGAACCCAAGTTGCGTAGGTGCATCATCTGCCGTAACAAAGAAGCCAAGCACGAGATGGTGAAATGTCGGGGATGTAATGAGTGGAGCTGCTTCACCCATTACGACATCCAAGGTCGGTCGGACCCCCGTCGTCGGTTTTGGAAATGTCCTGGGTGTTTATCACGCAATACCGGAGGTCCAACATTATACACCGCCACCGAACACGAGCTCATATCGGATAACCTCTTTGAGGATACCGACAATGAGATGGTGTAAGTGTGATTTTCAACTTAGAGAAGCGACATCACACCCGTCTTTTTGCTGAGCATGGACAACGTGGTGTTTGGAAGGCGTGACATGACAGAAGTGGAAACATACTTCCAGGCACGGCGTTAAATCATGTCTCATGTTTCAATCTAGATAGGCGTTGTATGATTTCGATATTTTACTCGATCGAGGCGTTGTATGATTTCGATGTTTTCTTATATATTTATGCTTGTTCTGCTATTACGATATCAATGATTCCTTATCATTTCTAAGATTCACTTCTTTTACTAATCTATGACTAACTCGGAAACCATGTCGCTTGCAAAAAAAAAAAAATGGCAAGTATGTTAACACATTAACTGTCGGATACGTACCGAGATAGGTATATATTAACACATTAATTGTTAGGTATGAAGCAAGACATGTACCCGACACATGCTATATCCGAGTTATTACAGCATGACTAATACACTAACGTCGGTAATAAAAATCCTCGACACTAAGTACGCTTAGTTGTCTCAGGTTACTCACTATGATAACACATTTACTTCGGGTTACTTGTCCGAGGTAATTGACCGACATGTTTGAACCCGGATAGTACTCCGTAAAAACATAGATAACATTTAATAAAGTATGTTTTACGAGTTATCCACCCTCAAGTCGAAAGCATCTCGCTGATGCCTTCCGACTTCGGGGGCTAATGATAGGGCCATGTTCCACAGGCCCTTTTACTTGTTCCAAACTGGGCCATGAAAGACTGGGATTCGGACCTTTACAAGGCCAACCCGACGTCATATGAAAAAGCCCAAAGATTCACTAAACCGGGGCCCAACTCGGAGGCCTCAAAAGCATATGGCCCGAATATAAGTTAAGGCCAACCGACATACGGGATAGCCGTGGAAACGGCTAGCTTAATGCCCACGTCCCAGAAACGGCTGGTTTAATGCCCACGTCCCAGTAACGGACGACATAACTGCCCACGTTCTCCCATAAACGCCCGAGATGGCAGTTATGGCTAGACTATATAAGGCAGTGATCCCCATGAAACGGGGGACGCAATTTTCACTAAGAGAGAGATCATACAGGTCAGAGTCCGAATCTCTCACAATCCACCCCGAGTTCCTAACTCGACCCACACCTCGGCCTGCCATTCCCTGGCAGGACGAATCCAGTTCAGCCCAAACTTCCATACGGCCTCATCTCTCGAGATAGGACGTATCATATGGTATCAGAGCATTCGTTCCTCGGACTGTATTTGGGTCCTTGTTTTGTTTGTTATCAATGTCCTATTTGAAATATGATTCGTTTGTAATTAATTTGATTAAGCGTCTTAACTATTTTGAATAAATCTAAATGGAAAATTCCAAGTTGAAATTTGACATTATAAAAAAAAAAATTAATTATTTGGAAAGTTATGATTGTCGTCTGATAGGTGATTCTATCAATTTCGAATTTCATACGAAAAATCTATCTTATAAATTTTATATTATTAGTCATGTCAGTTACTTATTATTCTATTTATTTATATGATTTTATTTTATGTAGTCATTAATTTGAATAACTCGATTTACCTGTAAAATGATTTGGTTAAGTTTATTATCCGCTACTCCGATTAATTTGTATATGATAAATTTGATTTGATTATTGTCAATTTTGTCATGTTCGATTTGAGTATCATTTGTTTGAATTTTGACGACAAAATTCTTTTGAAGGAGGAAAGAATGTAACATTTCGTAAAAATATAATAGTGATATAATTACCGAATTAGAACATTTAAAATTTATTTTTGTATTATTTTATAAAGTAAATACATATATGAAAATTCTAATATATAATTAAAGCATTGCAACAAATTTCCTAGTATAACCGTTCAGAAAAAAATTGAAGAGGCGCCAGACGGTTTCGGAACAGTTTTTATCTGATAACAATTTCTATTTAATATTATATTAAATCCATGATATCGGATCAGTTTTTCTATTTGTCATTTGAACTACCGATAAATGCACCTCTTCTATTAATGCACCATTTCGATTATATATATATAGATTAAAATATCAGAATTTATAGACATCGATCTCTTCTCTCCGTGTTCTATATCCGAGACACTTCTCTTCTCTCTGATCAGTTGAATCCGAATTCCGACTACGTTGTAGTGATTCTGAACTGTCGTTGCAAACTACTTTGAAATTCTCAATATCTCGCTATCAGGTAACCGGACTTCTCTATAATCTGTGTTTTCGTTTTGTATGGTTGATTTGAATATTGGTATTGCATATTGGATTATGATGGCATATTTAACGGGATAGCGGGTCTGAGGTTGGAATTTGATTTGTGATTGTAGTCTCCCACTGTTAGTTGGATTTCCCAGTGGGTTGGCGGCCTTCCAATGTTGGATGGATTTCCCATTGGATTTGTGTTTTAAGGAATTGTGTGTTGTGGAAGTTGGGAATCGCCTGTGTGATGGGATTCCAACTATGTGAATATGATGTGACCTGTTTTACGGATAACCTAGATCGACGTGTTATTGCCGTTTAAATATGCATGCAAAATTTTATGTGTATTTGTGTGGATTAATCCGGTCTGTTTGAATGGTTGTTAAATTAAGCTAATTATAGAGAAGCGCGTCGTTAAATAACCGGTTACTGAGCTTTGTAGCTGACTCCGTTTTGTATTTTGTTTTCCTTTCTGTTGGCGACGTAGGTTGACGAACCAAGGAAATGTGCAAGGATGATGTATAATCATGTTCCGGATGGTCAAAATCTGAGGTGTGACACTTTGTTCTTTCAATTTTTAACTTAGGCACAGCTACCAGTGCTGAACTACCACAAGATGGTATGGCACGGAATACGGGTTATTTACAGGTAAATTCGAAGATATAAATATAAGTGACGTCACGGTAATGTGTAATAAGTGCCTCAAAATACACTTACTGTTTTACAAGAAATACAATGACTGCAAATGACCATTAGTCTAATTTGACAAGTACACTCCAATGTTTTTCCACCAACCCTTCAATATAATGGAAAAAACCAGCTAGTAAGGTAAGTGCACAACAATAATAGGTAATAGTACTATATGACCAATAATAAGTTATTGCTGACAGGCTTCAACTACATAACTAATTTTTTTAAATTAACTCAATAATTTTCTAACATTACAATTTTGTATACATAGGATGTTGCTGGTTCTTCACACCCAAATCATGAAGGGTCTTTTCAAGCACTGCTGACCTCTCCAACTGGACAAGATATTGCGGGGAATGAGGCCGCAATGACAGATTGGTGGAGCAGTCACCCGTCGACATGAACCAAGGAGTTCTACTAGGGTTGTCAATATTTAGGGTAAAGTTTTTGGTTATATTGTGGGTATAGTTTTAACTTATGGGGGTGAGTTTATTTTGTGAATGCTTGACAGGTGGGTACATTTTGGGTATATTTAGAAATTAAGACTTTCATTACCTATGTTGTTTTACTGCTTTTAAAATTGGGGTTCAATGTAAGCTGACTACACTAGGTTGTTCAATGCTTATTAGTTGCTTTCTACATATTTTTCGATGTGTTGTTTTATGTAAATCTTGATGAATGGGGAACTGGGAATTGTAAAACAGCACTGTGCTGGTACCAAATTGGTACAGGGAGGGAGGATTGTAGAATTGGAGCATGCTGATCTGCAGCCATTTCCTATTATTATATTCATCGGTACTTCCACGCAAATAGTATTTATGGCAGTGCAAGCAGAAAATGTAAATAATATCCTTGAAAATAATCACCCATGAAATAAGCTAATCATCTTCCCATGCTAATAGTCAGGTGGGACCCACGTTCCCTTGCCTTGCAAATAGTCAGGTGGGACCCACGTGCGCTAGCCTTGCAAATAGTCAGGGTGGGACCCACGTGTGTTAGCCTTGCATATAGTCAGGTAGGACCCACGTGTGTTAGCCTTGCAAATAGTCAGCTGGGACCCACGTTCCCTATCCTTGCAAATAGTCAGGGTGGGACCCACGTGTGTTAGCCTTGCAAATAGTCAGGTGGGACCCACGTTCGCTCCCCTTGCAAATAACCAGATGGGGCCCATGCTGTCTCCCCTTGCAAATACTCCGAACGGGGTCAGATGTAAAAGTAGTTGCATGGTTAGTTGTTGCAAGCGTAATTCCTTGCAACAAGTCAGAAAAAAGTTGTTGCATGGTTTGCTCATGCAAATACTTAGTAGTTGCAAGGAAGCTTGTTGCAAGGGCAGAGTTGCAAGGGTATCCCCTTGCAACAAGTATTTTCGGGCTTGTTGCAAGCGTATTTTCTTGCAACAAGCCATTTTCCTTACCATGCAAAAAACTCAGATTCTAGTAGTGCAATGTGAAATTATTTTGTCACGTACATGCATCCACACAAGTATATATTCGTCACAGAAGTATATATTCATCACGGTTAGGTACATAAGGTGTAATTATTCAACCTCGATCTAGGAACCCACTAAGACTCTAGACGTTTCTTTGGTCCATACTAAGTCCTAAGGTATTGTGCAAGTTTGATTCTTAACATGGATGTAAGTGTTTGGTAAGTAAGTACGCTGTCACCACGACCTACCTTAACAACCTCGCACCTAAACTACCTATGCAAAATTATGCTGTCACGTACATGCAAAATTATGCTATCACTTAACATGGATCTTGTGTTTTTATTTTTATTTTTATTGGCGATGTAAATTGACGAACTAATAAAAGGTGCGAAAAATCAATTTTAAGTACCTTCCAGAGGGTCAAAATTCGAGATATGACGAGGGTACTTGATTTATGCAATATAGTTGAGGTAAATAAACAGCATATATTACATTCATTAATAATGAAGCATCACGATCTTTTATGTTGTTTTAATTATTTTTTTAGCACCTGGGCATATGTTAAATTAGAGCAGTAGTACTCCCTGAGCGTGGGCCTTTAAAAGAAGTTACTAGACCTCGAGATCTGATATTTTTGTAGTATGAGCAGCTGAGTGTAGATATGTAATATGAACTCGAACAAATCAACTTAATTAAACAAATGTAGTAGACCTGGAGATATGATATTTTTGTACGTAGTATGAGCAGCTGAGTGCAGATCATGTGATATGAACTCGAACGATTCAACTTAATTAAACAAATGAAGTTAGTAGACCTCGAGATCTGATATTTTTGTAGTATGAGCAGCTGAGTGCAGATCATGTGATATGAACTCGAACGAATCAACTTAATTAAACAAATGAAGTTAGTAGACCTCGAGATCTGATATTTTTGTACGTAGTATGAGCAGCTGAGTGCAGATCATGTGATATGAACTCGAACGAATCAACTTAATTAAACAAATGAAGTTAGTAGACCTCGAGATCTGCCATTGAGATTGACGAGTGAATTAAATACAAATAAGCAGCTGGCAGTGCGCCGGGAAGTGTCAAGTGTGAGTGTGCATAGATATCACAAACTAATCACACATACTTTGAGACAATTTGAATATTCATTCTTAAATGAGAACATGGTGTCACATGCAGCGAGATGATATGTTTCTATTATTATCACATATATATAAAACACTTAGCCCGAAAATACTAAAGCAGTATTTATTATCTGTTTTTGAAACATAAATTAGCTATTTTATTTGATTTTGTAAATTTAGTAATAAGGTTAATAGGAACAATTAACATGCAGAGAATTTCTTCTTTTATTTTTACTATTTTTGTCCTTTTATCAAATTATTTGTTTAATTTCTGATGTAAATAACTAATATTTATTCTTTTAACAATTAACTTATTTCTTGTATTTTGACAATTGTTATTTTCCGGTATTGCATGACAATAATTTCTCCAAATGAAAAAAAAATAATGACATTGCTTTCCTAGGCACAAATATGATTAGCGCCACATCTATACAATATGACACCGCAAAAATATAATTTTCTAACGTACTTGGCTGATGCCTTGCTAAAGTTTCAGGATAAGAAACTTGTATATGCACCATGCCACCAAGGGTAAGATGTTAATTATACTCATGTAATTTATTGTCTGTTTTTAACAAGTTTGTATTGATTTATTATTTTATTACTTAAATTGTAAAGGACATTGGGTGCTTCTCGTTATTTAGCCAAGTTAAACTGCTGTCCAGGTGCTGGACTCGAAGCCAAATGATGACTAGAATTTAGCAATCATTCCACACCTTAGTAGGTAAGCAAAATACATATAACTTAAAACATACAACAATAACAATATGGCATACTTCTAGCAAGGTACCATGCTGACCTTTATTAATTCCAAGGCTTATCAATCATAGTAGACAAGGGGGGAAACACAAGCAGGGAAAAGGATCCTGAATTTTAAAAACTTTACAGTATAAAAATATTTTAATTGAGTTTTTCATTATAACTTATTTTAAGTTCCAATTGCACTACTAATTATATTTTGTTTAAAATAATACACACTTAAGTGCCCTAGACAAGACAACAGTTGGGAATGCGGCTATTTTGTAATGAAGAGCATGGAGATGATCATCAGATGTTTTTCACATTCTTTTCCAAAGGTTTGTCAATCACATGTGTTTGATCTATCATGCATGTTTTCCGATTTATTTCTTATATATGTTATTAATATGTTCGGGGTTCATTCATGCAGTGTCGTATGACCACTAAAGTGTACAAGGAAACAGATCTACATGAGATATGTACCAAATTTTGTAAGTACTTCTTGGAAAATGTTTTACCTTAGCTAATTAAGGGGGTTTAAATTAAAACTTGAACAGTTTTTGGTACATATGATGTACATTTTTGTGGTTGAGGACTATAATTATTGGTACATATATATGATGTACATTTTTGTCGTTGGTACAACCAGTGGGTATATTGTTTTAAAGCTTTGTTGGTTTTGGGTGAGGGTATAATTTTTGTGGTATAGTACGTGATGATAGACTTACAATTAATACATGTTGGGAAAAGATATATATATTTGTGCTGGTACAATGAATTACATGTTGTCTATGTTATATATATGTTGTTGTTGGGTACATGCATGTTGTCTCTCTCTCTCTCTCTCTCTATATATATATATATATATATATTGTTGGTTCAAATATGGGTACGTAGCTGAATGCATGTTTAATATTAATTGCTTTGCTAGCTTCTAATAGGTGCGTAATTATAAATATATATATATAAATCACCAACGGCTCAAATTAAAAACAGATGTCAAAGCTAAGATAACAATGCTAATGCAAAAAAAAAAACGATGGTTTATGTGAGTTTTCACATTGGTAAACATATCCAAAAGTCGTTGTGTTAATAACCTTTGCTATCGCTTAAAAAAACGCAAGCAATGCCATTAAATGCGCAACAACACCAGATTGTAATACCGTTATTTAAGAAATTAAACGCCATTGGTTGGTTACTTTACACGATAGCATAGGTGCGCAATGTCATCGGATCCGAGCGGATGACAAAGGTGAACACTTTCGTTACATATCGGGGCGATAGCTAGCCATCGGTTCGAAAACAAATGGCGATTTTAGATTTGAACTGATGGAGAAGTATTTTTTTGTAGTAGTGTTTTAAAAATTATTGTAGATGTGGGATTTCTGAAAATAGCAAGTAAAATTTAGATATAAGAATTCTAAAATATTATATGTATGCACAATTGCTTTCGTAATTAAGAATACAAACTATTTAACACATGGCAAAACTTGTTGTCAGTTTCATTCTGATTGCAAGGTACATATATAGAAATTATAGTACGCATAATTTGCTTGCTTGACTAATATATTTTGTTTTGTGAAAGGTTGAATAATATATATCTAACATTAGGATTTTTTTTTAATATGTGTAGATTATTCTAATTAACATTTAAAAAAAATTGTGAACTTTTTTGCTTATCCTGAATATAAAGATCCTGCATATAAACTTCGTAAACATTATTAAACTAGATCAAACAATTTTATATTGCTTATTATGTGATCTAAAAGTTGTTCGCATGTAAATGTGTAATTCTTTTAATTTTTTTAGATTACAATTTTTTTTGTTTTAAATCAACGATCAATTTCAACATATGAAGGCGTGCATCAAAATATTTTCTTAGATTTGTGTATTCTGAAATCTCACCATATTATGAAATTTACTTAGTTAAGATTGTTTTATAGAAATTATTAGTACATATAACTTAATTCTATACTGTATTAGATATAATTTTTTTGAAGAAAATCCAATGAACAATTCTAGTTTTATATAGTTTAATTTAAAAAAAATACTAATTATTTTTATTATAGTTTAGGTTAATTTGATTGAATGATTCTGTAAAATAATTTATGTTTTGTTATCTAAAATGCTTTAAGCACTACTTCCGACATTTTTCTTTTCTCAGTTTTCTTCCTGGATGTCCTCAAAGTACTAAAAAAAGTCTCACTTTTGAACCATTAATTATTGAGATGACAAGTTATAATTTTTCTGACTTGCAATAAATTATTCCTACAAGATCCATTATAAACGTCTCACTTTTGAAAACACTTCCAAGGTTTGATTTTTCTTTTCTAGATAACAGGCTTACTCGGAGGCCTCTTGTTCCAGTGCAGATCATAATGAACCATTTCTTTGGGGGTTATAAAATAATGATAAATGTAGATAAAATAACTATTAGCAATACTAATCAGAAATGTCTTTTCGAATCAATACTAAAAGCTAGAGAAAGTATAAGCCAAAATATATAATGAAAGAAATTTAGTTCCAGAACCACATTTTCCAAATACTAGTTAAGAAAAAATTTAGTTATGAATTTAGGAAGACTTAACTTTCTCTGAATTCCATGTGCAATTCGTGGCTTACTGTTTGACCTTTATTTCAGGAAAGATTTTTCAATAATGCAAGGGCTCTGTTGAAAACTAGCATTTCTATTTTCTTATGCATGAAGGTTATGTATGTCCTATCACTCTCCAAGCTATATCTTCCAGCTCAGCATGATAGAACTTTGACCCCCAACAATTAATTATGGAGGAGGCGAATGGTGAAGTGATGGGGCCACACTAATGATCAATATAAATACAAATGTTAAAGAAAGTTTTGTTCAAGTTGAACCAAAAACTCTTTCATTCACGAAACAATATTAATGGAAGAACCCCAGATAGTTGTAGACGTCGAAGCCTCTCCCCTGTCAGAATTAATGCAACAGAAAATCGACAGCGGCAAAACCAATGAGGCAAAGAACTTCACCATCTTTCGCACACCACATAACATTTCCCAAAGCAAGAAGAATCTCTTTGAGCCCTCTGTCATCTCCATCGGCCCATTCCACCATGGTAAAAAGAGCCTCAAAGCCATGGAGGAGCACAAATGGCGGTTCTTGGAGTCTTTCTTGTCCCGTGGGGACACAAGTTTGGATCTCTACATATCAGAGATGAAGTTGCTAGAAGAGAGAACACGGAGGTGTTATAGTGAGATGTTTGATGATCTTGACAGCCATGCATTTGTCGAGATGATGCTGCTTGACGGATGCTTCATGCTCCAGTACTTCTTAAAAATGGGTGAAGAACTGAATCCTATTAATGAGTTTGGCTGGAATTCTGTTTTCATAATACAAGATTTGCTTCTTCTAGAGAACCAAATTCCCTTCTTTATAGTTGAGAAGTTGTTAGAGCTGATTGGTTATAATCAAGATGCTAGAATGGCTTTTGTTAAATACCTTGCTTTTTGTTTGTTTCCCAAAGACTCCATATTTCGAGACCCTCCAGCTGAAATTCCAAACTCCACACACTCCACAGACTCCATAGACTCCCAAATTCCAGACCCCATAGACCCCATAGACTCCCTAATTCCAGACCCTCCAGCTGAAATTCCAAATCCTCTAGCTAAATACCTTGCTTTTATTTTGTTGCCCAAAGACTCCATATTTCCAGACCCTCCAGCTGAAACTCCAGACACCATAGACTCCATAATTGCAGACCCTCCAGCTGAAATTCCAGACTCCACACACTCCACACTCCACACACTCCATATACTCTAGCTGAAATTCCAGACCCTCCAGCTGAAATTCATCATTTGGTCCATCTCTGTTACCACTATTTAGTGCCCAACCCAGACAAACCAGTTGTATTGAGTTCCAAACCATTTGGTCTTACCAGAATGTTCAGCGCCAATAGAATCAAAGGTTTGCTTCATCGGTTTCGTTCAAGGGTGCTCAGAGGAAGATCTCCTCATTCGACTTCTCGAAGCTTGTCAGTGGCATTGCCGAATTCTACCGGGAATATATCCTCGGTGGTGATCCCTTCTGCCACTGAGCTCAAACAAAAGGGCCTGAAATTCAGACCAAAGAGCAACCCGAAACATATGCTCGACATATCATTTGAATATGGTGTCTTAAAAATCCCTAGACTAAAAATCATCGATTCCACTATGTCTATTTTCTCAAACCTTTTAGCATTTGAACATTCCAAACATGGCAAAAATCATAAACCCTTTTCAAGCTTTGTAGCATTTTTGGATAATCTAGTCAACACACCAAATGATGTGACAATATTACAAGAGTGCGGAATCATTGAGAACTGGCTAGGCAGTGAAGAGGAGTTGACTCATTTCATAAACCAGGTCACCGAAGATACTTTTATTAATGGGAGATGTCACTATTTGGCGGAATTATACAGGGAAGTGAACAGATACACCCAATCAAGGTGGAACAGGCATCGAGCAAAATTTATTCGGAAGGAGAGAAAAGTGGACATGTTTGTTCGGAAGAGAAAAATTGAACAAGAGAAAAATTTATCATCGAGCAAAATTGAACAAGAGAAAAATGGAACAGGCATCGAGCAAAATTTATCATCGGGGCTTCTAAATTGAACAAGAGAAAAGTGGCGTTAACATGTTCGGAAGGAGTATTTTTTAAATTTTTTTTTTTTTCTTCCTTGTTTGTCAATTGTCATTCCTTGTAGTGTTCTATCTTGTTTGTCTTTTATTTTTATGATTTGCTACGAAGTTTTTTTCATATATATATATCATTGGTTTCCTTTACTTAATTTGTTTCTTTTATTATTCAATTTTCAAGGTAGTTTTCAGCACCGGCTACAGGCATGTATTGTCTTTTTTGAGAAACTGCCAAGGTGATTTTATTGAAATTTAAATAAAGTACATGATTTTATTGGACAAACAAAGTTTGCAGACCTATACATAGATCTTTCGTAAGATTTCTACAAGTCAAAATCTGTTGGTCAATGCGATATGCTCCTATCTGTATATCTCATTTCTAAACAAATGCAAAATGTTTTGTGATCGATTTCAATATGCACAATTCATCTAACAAAAATAAACATAAATATTTAACCAAAATGGTAAAGTAATCTAACAATTATTCAGGATAAGTGCACCACACCTAGAATTCCGTAGGTTCTTGGAACGTACTCTTCACGTTTGTCACGTTCCTCAATCTCTAGACTTGAACCTAAGTTATTTAGTTGTTAACTTTAATTAATATCATTTCTAAATAATAAATACTTTTATTATTTAGTTATTTTAAATCTTTATTTATCATATATTTAAATTCATTAAAATATTAAATACGAAATTAAATAATTTATTAAAAAAATCTGGATATTGACATTTGATAGGTTAAAGTCAGAAAACAGTTCTGAATCAGAACTACAAACTTCTGTCGACTAATTTAATCATAATTTTTCACTTGAAAATTCAATTAATTTCGATACGTTGGAATCATAACACAAAAAGCCTACGACTTTTTTTGTTCGGCCAGAATCCAAATTCGGAATCTTTCACTTTGAATATAATTTTAAAAAGCACACTTTCTCCTATGTTTTGTATAATGTTTTGACAAGTTGTAAAATATATATATAAAAAAAATAACATGTTTTGTGTAATGCTTTGTCCATGACTCATCACACTTTCGACAGGGGCTTGCGTCTGTCGAAAGTTAAACGTCTCCACAATTAATAAACTATTTTCACGACTAATTCAAGTAAACAGTAAGTTGTCGAGGATGAACTTCAAGGAACAAAGAAAAGACAAAGTTATTTCTCCTTTCTCTCCGCAAAGGAGTGGAAGCAAATAAAAGCACATAAAAGGAGACTCCATGACTTACACAACTTTTGTCCACTACAGTTACGAAACATTTTATGTATCTCGGTATCCAAGTGCTATGTGTGCATCTCTCTTATCAATTCAAATTATGGCTATTGTATATATTTTTTATATATTTGGAGTTTTAAGTTATTCAAAAGTTCGATTATTCAATAATACTTTATGTTTCTTGAACTGTCACACTCCGAGACTATTCGTCACTTATTTCTACGTAAGGTGCATATACATCATATACATTATCAATAATAAATACTCATGCAATATTTTAAAGTCAAACAAAGTCTTTTAAAAACCACAAATAGTTCAAGTACATAACATACATTAAACATGAGATCAAGACGAACATGGCAAACAAATCGATAACTGCCATGTAAGTCAATGTATCTATTGTTAAAGAGAGAATTGAAATTTAACTAAAACAAAATAAAACGATACTTGGTTCGTTTGCTCGTCGACCTCTTGATCCACGTTCCTTCTATTCCCGCTCATTGTCGGCTTCATCATTTCCTGGAACCCACGTAAAAGTAGAAACGGATGAGAGATCGAACAGTCTCTCAGTACGGGATTTAGTTCCAGTCCCGGATTTTTGTCAAACTTACTTAGTTAACACAACATGATATTATATAACCTCACATGAAATCTTTCTAATGCATATTTAAATCACACACACACACACACACACACACACACTTCTGTAGTTATCTTTCAAGTTTTCCGTTAAACCATTTATTTGCCAATCCAGTGGGAAATCCATCCAACATTGGAAGACCGCCAACTCGCTGGGAAATCCAACCAACAACGAGAGACTTGCTCACTAGACGGGGAATCCACCCTACGCTAGATATTGGCTGTCGCACTAGACGGGGAATCCACCCTACGCTAGATCTTGACCCGTGACGGGAAATCCAACCAACGCCACGTTATCGAGGGTCTAGTCGAACCCAGACCCAATGTATACATTCCAACGTATGTTCAGCACACGTTGGCCCCTTTTCTTTAACTTATCTGTTACCTTCCATGTTCATTTCATTTAACACTACACAAAGTCATGCTCAACACATCATACTTACAAGTCTCATGATCGATATGAATAATCCTATTGTATTTCTAAACAAGCCAAAGAGATCGTTCGATTCAACATGCACAATTCCAAAAATAAATAAATAACATGCACACAAAATGGTAAGTAACAATTTGACAATGTCCAGGAAACCTGTACCTATTGTTGTGGGGTAGTTTACTCTTGCCTCTACGTTACTCCTTACTTCATAACTTGGACCTAGACCATGTAACACGGTTTCTAAATTAATATTTATACATGTTTTTTATTTAGACAAGTGTGTTGCTAAACTAATTTTTATTAAGTACCAAATCCGAATATCATTGATACGATTTAAACATAACTATATTTGTTAATTGACAATTATAATGGAAATGATATTTCATGAGGAATAGGATTAAATTTTTGATAAGTTTTTATAATATAATTCTTTGTAATAAAAATAACTTTAGGGTTATCGGTGAATAAATTCCTAGGGTTATCGGTGAAAATTTACCATTTAATTAAAATAACATAATTAGAATCATTATTGATCTGAGACTATAGTATAAGCCAATTTAATTTGAGATGTTTGAAAACATCTTCATACCGAAAGATACATAGTTTTTGTGAATATATATAGTACGATGTATTTAATTGCATGTACTGGAGACTTATAAACATAATAAATTAGTTTCCAGTCGGCAAGGTTGTAAGGGAATTTCAAAATGTTAATATTAACTATAATTAAAGTAAGATAGATATATCGAAATATTGATTTAGTGACGAGAACAGACGAGCAAGAATTTATATAAAATAAATATGATTCAACTAGTATGATACTTTGATCGGATATATATATATATATATATATAGAGCAAGACTAGGGTGTGCTAGGCTCACCAAGAGGGATTGGTGAGCGCACCTCCCAAAAGCGCATTTTCAAAGTTCAAATAGTCGATTCGAACCTTCCAACGTGTTCTTCATATTAAAATGTGCTTGGAGACCAAATTTTACATTTTTTGGAAATTTTTTACTATTTTTTCAGAATTTTTGAAAATCATTTGTTTTTCAAATTTCAAATTATTGTTTAGTTTGTTTAGTTTTTTCAAAAATTCTGAAAAAATAGTAAAAAATTTCCAAAAAATGTAAAATTTGGTCTTCAAGCACATTTTAATATGAAGAACACGTTGGAAGGTTCGAATCGACTATTTGAACTTTAAAAATACGCTTTTTGGAGGTGCGCTCACCAATCTCTCTTGGTGAGCCTAGCACACGCTAGTCTTGCTCTATATATATATAGATGGGCTATGGTGCATTGCAATGCATAGGCACCCTTGTGCATTGGACCATAAATCACCGATTCAAAGTCCAAATGACCGATCCAAACCGTTCATCTTGTTCTCCATATTAATATGTACTTGGAGACCAAATTTTACATTTTTTGGAATTTTTTTACTATTTATTAAGCCACTTTGAAAATCGCCGATCCGGTGGTCTAGAAATTTTTACTGTTTTTTACTGTTCACCCGGATTTTCAGATTTTCAATAAATCTAAAAAAATAGTAAAAAAATTCCAAAAAATGTAAAATTTGGTCTCCAAGCACATATTAATATGGAGAACAAGATGAACGGTTTGGATCGGTCATTTGGACTTTGAATCGGTGATTTATGGTCCAATGCACAAGGGTGCCTATGCATTGCAATGTATAATAGCCCATCTCTCTCTCTCTATATATATATATATATATGAGCTATGGTGAGACATGGAGTAAAACAAGTTTGTACTCCACGCCATATTTTTATTTTGAAAATCCAAACAACCGATCCAAATCGTTCAACATGTTCTCTATATTGAAATGTGCTTGGAACCCAAATTTTACATTTTTTGGAATTTTTTTACTATTTATTAAGCCACTTTCAAAATCGCTGATCCACTGTGAATAGTAAAAAACAGTAAAATTTTCTGGACCACCGGATCAGCGATTTTTAAAGTGGCTTAATAAATAGTAACAAAATTCCAAAAAATGTAAAATTTGGTCTCCAAGCACATTTCAATATAGAGAACATGTTGAGCGGTTCGGATCGGTTGTTTAGATTTTCAAAATGGAAATATAGTGCCATGGAGTACAAA
>SWLB01000091.1:0-60000 GCA_011114355.1 Carex littledalei | reverse complement strand
ATTGTTTTTTCAATTTAGTTAATTCAGGACAGTTGCAACCTTTATTATACAGTTTCTATTCTCGTCTCAATTCAAGACTTTTTTGTCTATTTTACGCTCAATATTTTGTTTGTTGGAGCTTTCTTTTATCTATTTTCGATATGCTTTTGTACTAAATGAGATCTATAATGAACGTACTGTTTAGGACTTGATACCCGTTAAGACTTGAAAAATCTATCAATTGAGATCTATAACGAAGGTACCGTTTAGGATTACCCCCAGTGAAGTCGTTATTGGAGCTGCATGTACAAATAGATGTGTTATTTATGCCAAGTATAAATGGTATTGGCAAAATTGGTTTCGCTATAAGAGGTGATTCGGCTTTGGTCATTTACTAGCACTCAAATGCGACTCAGAAATGGAGTAACAACGAATCCAGTGATCAGAAGAGGAAGACAAATTGGAGTAGAATTTAATTGGCGTTTTGAGTTTTACAAGAATTACTTCGTAGTACAGTACTATATTTAATTAGTTCAACACTTTCTTCTTCTCCTCATTCACTTTATATATGTTTTATTGCTCGTCACTTGTCAAATTTGCAGTAGACTCAAATTTTAGATATAGGATTTAAGTGGCATACAAGATAAATTAAGTAAAATGTTAGAATTCTTTTCCAATTCATCAAAAATGAGAATTTCCCCACATATTGTTACTTCTGATAAGCAAATTTCAATTCTGGATCAACTCTTCTCATCTCTTTTCTATTAAATTGAACTCTATTCTTGTTGTTTTTTGTTCCGACCAGAGCGTAAGCTTAAACGCGAGATGGAAATTCTTCCCTTGTCATCAGTAGTGCGTGAGGGTACTAAAAGCTCAGTCAGAAACCGTACGAGTACACTACGAGTTAATGCAAATCTGTACCACTGTTGCAATATCAACATTATTCATAAAAGTATAAAATCTACCTATATAACACGGCTACACGAAAATCTCAAGCATTCTTCACACAAGAAAAATAAGAGTATGAAGAAACACCACATTTTTTATTCCCCTTTACTTGCGTCTCTTGCTAAAAGATAGCATGTTTGTTATCTCTAGGTAAGCTCTTGAGCACATCTCTCAACGCATAATAGTGACTCTCGCATTTATGGTCAGAGATGAAGTTCCCAGACAACATAATTCGCTTGAAGTGCTCCCCTGGATTCCTTTTCCAAAGTGAATAAATTTCCGTGCTTCTATTACTACTGCTAGCTTCTTCCATCTCTCTCTTCAGAAAATACGTTGTCCCAGGAACGAACAACTCTTCGGCCACAAAGGTACTGCTATTTGTGCCTTGGGATCCTTTTAACTCTTTTGGTTGCTGGGAATCTTTCAATGCATCTACCAATACAGCAAATTTTACCGGATAAGATATAGATTCAAGTTGTTTAATCATTTTATCATTATTGCCTTAAATGAAAGCTATGCAAATTATCTACAGTAACAATCCAACTTGGTACTAGGTAGGTACTGGTATGTATCTGGTGGTACCCAATACCAATACTAATATTCTCTTTCATGTTTAGTCACATAATCAAGGATATTGTATTGGCATAGTATCAACTTTGTCCCATGTGATGGTACACGATCATATCATACCAGATACCAATACAAAATTATTGTACTGGATACGAATACCAAGGGCAATATGACTTCCCTTCTCCTTGGAACTTTTTTTATGTTGTAAAAAATAAATAAGGACATCCTGCATTAGTACAGAATGGCTAGGTTGTTGAATTTTTTTTATAAAATTGTAGAAACATTTTAACTTACTAGAATTAGTGGATGATATACTGGCATAGTCAGCAAGTTTATGGGCCACATCTTGAATGGATGATACAACTAGCTTAGCATTTGTTACTATGTCTACTACCCCTTTCCAATCTTCCTTCTCTAGAATAGTCATCCTGAAATACCATCCCATTTCTTAATTGCAATAAGCTCCCCGTAAAAAAAAAATCAGCATTATTTCAGATGCATATAAAACTTACCAATCAGTCTCGATAATTTCATTGCGAAGCCTTGCCAAAGAAGCTGCGCTTAACCTAGGGATTATGTCATCCTGTACAAAGGATCAATATTTAGTACTTACAATTGCAGTACTTGGGTATCACATGTGAAAGAAAACTATAAACAAACTCAGATCAGTGTTTTACTGTATGTACAAAATCCAAAACCAGGTGGCCTAGTTTTTAAATAAACTTCCATTTACACTCTTACATCATATGTTCAGTAATACACAAAAACAAAGTAAAAAGTTCTTGTAAAAAACAAGCACTTACCAAGGTGTTTAAAAAGTTAAAAAAAATATATATATATATATCACTTCGTGTTTAGGTTCTCTAATTCTAACAAACTTCTACCCAATTGAGACAATTTAAGATGATTTTCTCTAATCTGAATTCCTCCCCTTCCTAATTTGCCTTTTGTTAAATACTAGTCCAGAGGCCTACTATTTACCCAATGGGCAACCAACAATGGTCGGCACAGAGAATACGGAATTTCTCCAACAAAGATAATTCCATTCTCTATTTTATTCATTTTGCAAGTACCAAAAATATGGGTTTTACATAAAATTATGGAATCATCAGGTGCTTTCCCTAGAACACATGCAATAAAAACAAAAAAAGCAATTTCATTGGGACAACATTTTTGTACACAAGCTTACCTGTAACACGACAGTGGAGACATAGTCAGCACAGTTTTCAGCAACCTCTTTTGACACACAAGGTGGTGTTCCAAATCCAACGGCAGAGACAATTTCAGGAGAAAAACCCAATTCCTCTTCTGATTTATTTCTGAGCATGACTGCTAGTAAAGCTGCTGCAGCCCCACCAAGTGAGTGCCCCACCAACCTCAACCTATAACCCTATATTTAGCTCATAATTAATAAGTGCATCCATAACCCCCGAAAAGCACAACTTACAACTTTCCATTGTTACATAACTGCGAGCTTCAAGATTTGTGATAGAACCCTGATATGATGGCATTTGTTGCTGCCCAACTGGATCAGCTTACCGATCAGCTCTCTCATGATCTGATCAGATGAGTTATGTTTTGTGTTATCCCTGGTTGCTTGACAGTTTATACAGGGCATTATTTTGTACCGGAAGGAGCAAAAATGATGAAACCAGTAAAATCCTCACACACAGAATTTGAGTGTTTTCTGATGGGACAGGTAGGCACAAGGGGTAGTGTAGCTACTCTGCCTATTTGCAAAGTTGTAAATTTTTTATCATTACCAACTTTAAGGAAAGTCATTTAAGTTTTTCCCACAAAGGCTGACAGAAAAAGTAATACATGCACATAAATCAATGCCCACCATTCCTACCTTATACTTCTCCAAGCACCTCCTTATGGTACCTAACTCATTGTGAAGGAACCACCTTGCCGCCTCTGCTGTACCAAAATGGGTGGAGAATCCTTCTAGTGACACCTTTTGGTCGTCACTCAAGGAGACAAGGTCAGTGACAATGTCATGGACAGTGTGGGTCCCACGGATGCCGAGTACAACAAGGCTGTTCCGCGTGTCAACCCCAACATAGTATCCTGGCCTCATGATGCTAGAATCTTTTATAAACTTCACAATGTTCTTCTCACGAAGCATGCTGTGCTTTGCTAGTGCTGCCAGGCTGTCCTTGTATGAGCCCTTTGCTAGCTCTAGATGATATATTAGCTCTTGCACCTGTTTGCAATAGATAATATTGTTTGAACATTAATTTTTTTCATTTATGTCATTAGAAGCTTTGAGAGAGGATAATCCTAATTAAGCATTTTTTTTGTCAATCAGAGTGTAAGAGGTAATGCAAGTCTCACCCATCCCCTGCTTTTTCCCTATCTCGTTTAGACAAAACCCTAAATTATTATCTAGAAAAACTCTCTCGCTCAGCACTTTGATCTATGTTCCCACTTGCATACCTCAATCAAGGGATCAATTTCTCAATTCTCTTGGCATTTAACAAGTCAAGTCGGCATCTTCAGTCTTCTCCCTTTACGCTGCAAAACATATCATGAAAAAGCGGCTATTCTACGACCCGACCCGTCCCAAAGCTAACCCCTATTAAGTAGGGTATCAGTACAATGGCACTGTACTATTAAGACCCAAAAGGACCACTATTATTTGCACTACAAAGATCATCCATCTTAATAATGAATATTGTATGAGTCAAAATCTGGAACAAGACACATTTAGGAATGGGTCCATATATGGTGATACCTCCTGGACCCCTACCCCATACAACCTCTACTGCTACTACTACTAAACTTGCCCTCCAAATACGAACTAACATAAAAGAAGGCAACAAAGTAATTTTGTACAAACAAATGAAAAAGGACATACGATAGATTCAGAGGAGATCTGAATGCCCTTGAACTGCTCAGCTTTCTCAGCAGAGGCCTGGCTGAGATAAATTAAATACAACCCAACAGTAAGGTCACTGAGACTCCAATCCTGAATACTTATTTTGCTTCTCTGGAGATTTTTCAATATTTCACTAAAAGACCTGCTATTAGGTAGTACTTTGGTGTTCTCATCACCTCCTGAAAAAGACAAGTACCATAATTTATCAAATGTAAGTGCACAAGTTCCTAGAGGCACTATTATGGCTTCAGTCCAAGTTAGTTTAATAAAAGATCTACTTTTAGGTTATATTTATGATTTTGACCACATCCAGACGCAAGCAAATACATTACAGACATCTCTTTAGAGAAACTACCTCTTCCATATCAGGAAGGAGAAGATCAAAAGGGGTTAAATTTTTCCAGGAAATTCAGTTAAGATTTTTTTTTTGTTAATTGTTAATACAACTACCTCTTCCATATCAAGTAAATTCAGTAAAGAGTCTTTTTTGTGGAGTTATTTTATTCCAGGAAAGTCAATCATAAGAGTAAAAGTTTCCAATTAATCAAAAGGGGGTTGAAACTTACTTAAAATTTATACCTATTCAACGATGCTTTTAAGATTAGAAGTTTAAATTTAAACTTCTATTTCAGAAGTGCTTCAGTAAGAAGCCTACAATTGACAGTACCCATGGATGAGATAAATTGACAGCTGAGAATCATTTTTACATGACAACCACTATAACCGATAAAATGATTATCAAAACCAAAAAAGTAAAATTATAAAAATGTTCTCCAAAATTTAGATGGGTTGCATCCCAGAATTGGTGTAATTTAAAAATTACTACGTCACCAATCAAGTTCCAATAAAACTTAACCATTAATTTTCCAAACCGTATATCTATCAAATTTCAAATCACAACAAATTTTGTTATACAGTCTATCTAAAACATATATGTAAATTTCACTTTTTAGACTTTTAGAACTCTTTGGTCGGTTGACATGGTTGTTAATATCTGTCCGTTTAAGCAATCCTTAAATAAGCCATTGGGTAAGAGTTTACAGGACTTTCATGTCAAAAGCCAATCCTGTGCGCAATTGCAAAAATTTATGATGGAACTATGATAATAATAACTAAGCTAAGGAATTTTAGGTATCTGATTCTAGCATTATGCCTTTCAAGTCACTGGCATCACAAACTCATGCTAGTAGTGTATCGACCAGATTTCAAAAAATTTCCCTTGATTTTATTTTCAGCTTGGGTTATATTATGTCTGACTGTGACTGGGCAGTTAAACACATTAATCAAAGCTTACACCAGGTGACAATGCAGCTTATAAAGAAGCCAACAAAAAATGAAAAAGAAAAAGAGTAAATAAGAGTCATTACTTGTAAACGAGGCCCATTTGTACAATTGCAAAGCAGGCTCAAGTGCTTTAGAGAGCCAATCCAATTCGATTTTCCATTTCCATAAGGTCAATTCATCATCATCTGAATTAGTTGTCTTTGCTTTGATGGATGTCGATATGCTCTCCTCTTCCCTCTCTGATTTGGGGCTTTGAGAGAGGCAACGACTTACAACTCCTGATAACAGTTGACGGTACGAATTATCATTTCTTATATGATGCAATCTGGAACCTGGGGAAAAAAAATAAGAAATCCAATAAGAGTTTAAATAAAATAGGAACAAGTCCTTTCATGCATTTTGGATGTAGGTCCTTAAGAGTTAAGGAAATGTCCAAACTAAGGCTTTTTTTCAAATAAATTAACACAATCTGACTTAGAGCACAAACAAACTTAAAATCATAAAACAAATGGAAGAAATCCATTAACTTAACAATACTTGGAAAATATAAAAGGTTGTCTAAGAAGAATATGTTAATTTCTTCTGCACGGCGTGCAAATTAAACCATTGACAAATCTCTGGATTCCATAAGAACAAAACCACTCGCAGGCCAAAATTGCTCCCATAAAAAAAAGCTTTTGTCGTCAATTTATAATCACCAGTCTATGTCACTTAGTTCCATTGAAAATAATGCGGCTTTATGCTTCTATTTAACCAAAATGAAAGCTAACTATTCTAATGCAGCAACTCAGAGAGAGAGAGAGAGAACTAATATTGAGGAGGAGTCGCTTGGCCATGGTGAGACGGAGCGGAGCGGGAGACCCGAGAAAGCGGTGAGAGATGTTCTAGAACCAGGTTAGATTTCAACTGACTAGTGGGGCCGATCACCGCTTGACAATCTACGAGTTTCTCCTCTCCTCTTTCAAAACTTCAGAAAACAACGAATAAACGAGGGACCAAACTGGGCTGGTTTCGGCCCGGTGGATATTCCTCCAGTTCCCTATGTTGGATATTCGATTCAAAACTGGAATGTTCGTTTTGGGTAGGACCCATTTTTCAGAGGCCCAACTGTTGGGCCAGGTCTCGTTTCATCAGTCATTACCATTGCTGACCTAAGAATAAGAGGCTAAGCCCATTTAGCCGGATCGGACCATTAATCGATCGAAGGAGGATTTCTCACGAACCGTTGGATTCGAGTTATTTTTCCTTCCCGTAACTTTTTTTGGTAGAGAGGGGTAGCACAGTTGGTTAGAAAAAAAATCTTAAAATTATTAATTATTCAAAAGTTGAGAGTTTGATTTCTCTCACGACTTTGCAACTTCTGTAAAGTTTTTTCAAAAACTTTTCTTATGATAGTTTGTGCCGATCGATTGGCGGTGGGTCTAAATGGGATCTTGCATTGCCATGCTTTTCAAGGGATGTTGCAGAGGATCGATGACTGGCACTGCCCAAGTGTCCAACGTCAACATTACATGGTTGCCTTCTCTGGTTTATTTGCTTCAACATTACATCGTTGCCGTGTTACCAACTGGGGAAAAGGGTGAAATTGTCTTTTTCTTTTTCTTTTTCTTTAGGTTTGGATTCATCCGATATTAATCAGTTGGATAAAAGTTGCTTAGTTACTACGTTTTGAAACAAGTCACTAAACGTTGAATGGATTGCCAGCAAATAATATGATTTAGGGAGCGCCTAGGTGTCCTCCTATAATATAGGAGAATTTTCCATTCTGTCCTCCAGTTATTAACTATCCAAGTGATCACTAACTACCTGGATGACCACTAACTACTTGGGGACTGCCTAATATTTGAAAGATTTTACAACTGGTGCGCGCAAATATGAATATCTATGTGCGCAAGTATTAATATATAATATATCAAGTATTCATACCTAAGATATCAAGTATTTCACAAATAAAAAATTGGACACATCACTCACCCATCTTTTACACGTTTTTAAAGGTGATTTTTTTTTCTCTGTTCAATCTAACCAATAATTCTGACGATTTGTGAAGAATTTCGCAAATCTAAAACCACGAACATCTTCTATACAATTTTTATTTTTCAAATGAGATCCATGATGACATACTTTCTGGTTGTCTGTCGCACAAGTATTCATACCTCGTCATGCAAGTAATCATACCTCGTCAAGCAAGTATTAATACCTCGTCGTGCAAGTGTGAATAGTTCATTTATCAAGTATTTTGTATTTAACAAATTATATCAAAAAAAATTTCATATAGCACTGGATGATGTCTAAAAGTATTAATATCAAGTATTATAAGTATTCATACATCGTCATGCAAGTATGAATAGTTCATGTATCAAGTGTTTGTATCTAACAAATTCTATCAATTTTTTTCCATATAGCACTGGATGATGTCTGAAAGTATTAATATCAAGTATTACAAGTATTTATACATCGCCATGCAAGTGTGAATAGTTCATGTATCAAGTGTTTGTATCTAACAAATTCTATCAATTTTTTTCCATATGACACTAGATGATGTCTGAAAGTATTAATATCAAGTATTGCAAGTATTCATACCTTGTCATGCAAGTGTGAATAGTTCATACATCAAGTGTTTGTATCTAACAAATTATATCAATTTTTTTCATATGGCACTAGATGATATCTGAAAGTATTAATATCAAGTATTGCAAGTTTTCATATCTCGTCATGCAAATGTAAATAGTTCATGTATCAAGTATTTGTATTTAATAAATGCTATCAAATTTTAATTTTTTTTTTCATATGACACTAAATGACATCTAAAAATATTAATATCAAATATTACAAGTATTTATACCTCGTTGTAAGTGTGAATAGTTCATATGTCAAGTGTTTGTACTTAACAAATTTTATAAAAAAAAATCATATGACACTGGATGACATTTGAAAGTATTAATATCAAGTATTGCAAGTATTCATACCTCGTCATGCAAGTGTGAATAGTTCATGTATCAAGTGTCTGTATCTAACAAATTATATCAATTTTTTTTTCTTTATGACATTAGATGACATTTGAAAGTATTAATATCAAGTATTGCAAAGTATTCATACCTCGTAATGCAAGTGTGAATAGTTCATGTATCAAGTGTGATGGTATTAACATGTAATCCAGTAAGTATTCATACCTATATGTTGAAGTAGGAATATTTATATTGTAAAATATGTTATAAAGTAATACTAATATTTAACAAATCAAGAACATAACAAATCAAAGTTTCATACAAATACTAAATACATTTAATCACATAACATTCAAAAACATCTACTACAAACTTCATAACCATCATATACAAAGTTTCATACAAATTTTATCTAGTGCTCATTTGAATCTTCCTTGCAAGAGTTGTACAATTGAAATTCTTTGTTCTTCAAATCAGCAGTAGCAAGGAATTCTTTGTTCACTGAGCACCTCTCCCCTGTGTTGCCTAGGCAACTTACTGTTCACTGAGGCATTTTGTCAAACATATACTGAGCATAAGCTAAACAGGCACAAGATGCAATCAAGACAAAAACAAACGATCACCACATAATCAGCTCCTTAGAATATAAATTACTAGTAGCATGTGACAATCAAGCGTGTATCTTAACTGGTATTAGATATGTATGAATTATTTGGATGCTACATAACATGAAAAGAGTAATTACCTTGAAAATTAAGCTCGAATAGAGACTGCATATTTCAATATCTCTTTAGTGTAACAAAATCCAATCTTCAGAATCAAAATTGAAGTGAGCGCGACCAGAGACGAGCTCGTCTCGCAAGGACTCAAGGCACGCTGCGGCTACCACACGGTCGTAAGAGTTTGAGGTCGAGGTATCATGGCAACGGCGGAGGTGAGAAGAGAGGACAGAGAGGTGCCGGATCCATGCCTCCTTCAAGCTCGCACGGATCGAAAGGGCACACCTGACACGAGAAATTTAGATCCGTAGAAGTGAAGCTGTCTAAATCAGAAGAGGTGGAGAAGAGACGGAGGGACGGAGATGGAAGGCGGAGGCGCCAGGAGAGAACAAGAGAGATTGAAAAAGAGGAGATAGGGAAAGAGAAAGAGAGAGAACGAAGGAGAGAGGAGAGAGAAAGATAAAGAGACGAAATTAATTTTGAAATGAAAGGAGATGAGAAAGAGGCAGATCGTTTCTATTTTTTTTTTTTTGCTGACTAGATAAGACAAAATATATTAAAACAGGTTCTTTAAGGGTCTGTTTGGCTGCACAGTGGGAACGGGAATAGGAATGGGAAATTTTTGAATTGAATTTACTGTTCACGTGTGAAAAAAAAAATTCAGTCTGAGTGAATTTTTTTTTTCCCACGTGAACAGTATTTTGTGAGGAGCAGCCAAACAGGCCCTAAATGTTTAACTGGAGTTGAAGAGATGGGAAACGAGATGGGAGAAGATAAACCGGAGGATATTATAATTACCCTATGATTTAATGGCTACGATCTTCTTCATTATTTCGGAAAAGATCCTTCATATAACCGAAGATCCTCGATAAAATATAAGATCTTTTGAAATATATAAGAGATTATTTTTATTATTTCAAGAATGAACAAAACCTTTTTCAGTTACTCAACTTTTCCCTCAATAAAATATTATTGAAAAAACGAGTACTCACTACGAAGCACTGATAAGTGATAACAATTCTAGTTACATATTAACTTGGAAATGCATAGCAGAATATATGAAAAGATACAAATGAAAATATTATACTGGAATCAGGTATATTTCATGATAAATACTTGCAGATATCTAATAAGCCGATTAAATTTCATTGGCAACCATATATTTTAAAATTTTCTTCATAAAAATAGTTAATTTATTTTCCGCTGACCTTTTATTATAGTCCTATATACCTGTCAAATACTGTTTTAAGGAAACAGCCCTTAATGACCCAAGCTTTTTATCAAGTCAATGCTTGTTCCACTTTGAAACACCGATAACACGAGAAAGAATGAACAGTTTCAAATACTTCTATTTTATACATAGAAATGAACCAAACTATAAAAAAATCACGAGCAGTTGAAAAGCTTAAAATTATGGTCTATGAACGAAAAATTAATAACATCCAAAAATGCCATCTTATCTTGATAATTGATGAATGGAACTATTCTTAACCCATTATGGCGGGTGAAATAAATCAAGTATGGAATGAAGCGAGCCAAGTAATAAAAATAATTGAAGACCAGGTTAAAGTTCCTGATTTCTTTTAGCATTTCAAAATCTAGAGTGTCTTTGATTTTGAAGATTTCTTTGGTAGCCTCTTTGGGATCGAGTTCTTCATTCCTAAAAAGAAACATAATGCCCCAAAAAATGCCAAATTCTACAAAAAAAATTATTATTATGTTAATAAAGAATTTAAGCAGACTCACAACATATTTAATTACAAAGAACACCCGGCATTTCTCAAGTACTTCCTCCCCAGAACCCACTTGCAACATGTGCAGTTCTAAGTATTTACAAAGTTATTGTTTGTTGTAAATATATATTATTACAATTAATTAACTTAAGGGAATTTTGACAATTTTGGTCCTCCAATTAATTAACCTCATCTTCAAGTCCTTCCATACAGTTAAGACTTAACAAAAAAAAACAAATATGTTGTCTGGATGTTGGGATTGGGTGAACTAACATAACAAATTAAAAACTAAAATTGCTGAATTAATACAACAAAATAAAAAAGTGAAATTTTGTAAACTTTCAGTTAACCTCTTTAAATTTGCCCAAGAATTATGAATATTAGAAATGTGAGGTGCTACATGCTAGTGGCTGTGGCAAAAAGAGCCAACAAAGGTAGCAGACTGATAACAGTAAAAGTAGTACCAGGGTAAACTTAGAGAAGAGTTGCCCAAATTCAGATGACTCTGGTGCATAATTGTAGAAGTCGTATAATAGTGGAGTGGCAAATGCCAAATATGAGATCTGTAAAAAATGATGACACATGTTAGTTGTTACCACTGTAAGTTAATTTCGCTTCAATAGCATGCCAGTACCGCTACCATAGCAGTAAGCGAACTCATCAGAAATGCATATTTTTCTTTCCTTCATGTTTTAGTTTTAGTTTTGTGGTGCTTTCTAGGTAAAAAAGCTTCAAGGAAAAATAATCATATTCCAATTCATCCTGTTGTCCTCCTTAATCCCAAATAAACCACTTATTCCACTGTAAGCTAATAACAGTTTCAGGCTAGTTGGAAAAGCTGAAATGTCTATTCTTGAAATGAGAGAGAGAGAGAGACAGACAGACAGACCAGTAAAAAAGCACCTAAATAGGTGCTTAAGATGAAAAGCAGACCTCCAACTCCTTTAAGCACTATTGCAGTTGCAATGACATGCTTCAACTAAAATATAACAACAAACAAATTTAACATGTTTTAAGACATAAATTCTAATAAAATGTTATCAATGAAATAAAAGCAAAGAAAGATATAACATGTGCCCTACAAAAACATTTGCAATATGCGGGGTATCAAATGAGAAATATCATGTATACCTATGTCATGTCCACTAAAAAACGTGGGAATTACCACCTCTACACCTATCTTCTCCCAAGTACCTTTCCAAAAGAACCTTCTCTTCCAAATTTTTTACATATATACAAGAATGGGAGATAGCATGGGAGATTTTTAAATATTTTGTACTTAGGAAAGCTAGTATGAACTTGAGTTCACCAAGAAAGTTCTCGAGTTAACCTCAAGAACCATCATATCAGTTTCAAATGACAAATTCAAAACATTGATATTCATTAAAATCAACAGTTTGAGTTCGTTGTTAGTAGCCGATCTGAAGTTAAAAAAAGGTTCAACTCACCTATCTCCTCTTAAGCTCATATTAGCTTTACTCGTGTGTAAACTTTGGAGGATCAAGAACCATCAGATCAGTTTCAAATGACAAATTCAAAACATGGATATTCATTAACATCAACAGTTTGAGTTCGTTGTTAGAAGCCAATCTAAAATTAAAAAAAGGTTCAACTCACCTATCTCCTCTTACGCTCATATTAGCTTTACTCGTATGTAAACTTTGGAGGATCAAAAACATGATATTTGCTTTCCAATTACAAAAATCAACACAACATAATGACATTTGAAGGATTTGCAGGGTAAAAGTGGAACTTACAGAGACAAAATGACCTTACCTCAACATCTGGAATTTTCACGCCAGCGTGCGTCATGATATGATTGGCGAAAACATGATACTTTGGTCTAAGTGCCTGAAGAGCAGGGCCACCATCTTCTCCAAATTCAATAAACCTAGAATGAAGTTAAAATTCAGAAAACTGAAGATGATGTAAAAAAAAAAATTATCTGAGCAAAAAATGAGGACACAAGTTTATAGCAATCACCAAACAAAACAAAATATATTTTATTTGTTTTCAAGTTTTAATGGCGTTCCAATATTGCTTTAGTCTTGATAAGGTAAGAGTTAATCTACCTTTTTTAATATTTTACTTTTTTGAGTAAAGCTAGTGTGAGTTTAAGCTTGCCAGTACGGTTCACTAGCTTGACCTAAAAAATTGATGGATCCACTTTAAACAACCAATTTGGATGATCAACATCACAAACCAAATATCTACATTCTAAATTTTACATTTTTCAAATTCATTTAGTATCAAGAGATAAATTAGGTTAAAAATAAATTATTTTGAAGCATTCATTTTATATAAAACAAACTCAAGGAACGAAAAATTTGGGACTCAAACACTTGGCTCGTGAAGTAAATCAAGACCAATAAATTTGATTACATCATCTGCAGCCAGTCCATGAATTTTTGAGGTTAATCTGACATACCTTCTTAGTGATCTTAAGCTCATAATAGCTTCTCTTACATTTCAAGGAAACAGTTTTGCTTTAGAACTTGTGCCATACAAGACTTCAACACGACATAAAGTTGATATTTATAGTTGCTATATGAATTATATATTTACTAGTTACTGACTAACCAAAAAAAATCTTAGTAATTAGTAATCGTTCTTGAATCAAAGGAATTCTCTTTCTCTTTGGATTTGAGTCGAATTCATAACAGTTTGAATTGTGTAATCTCCAATTATGGAGATTGGTAACCGACCTAAAGCAATTTGATTATAATTCAATTCAAACATCGATAACTGTAGTACATGGTATAGTAGTTAGATATTTTATAGTTAGCATAGTTTAATATCTAATCTAAAGGCTCTTGCTATGAGATTGAGGATTTAAATTATAATTTGGTAAGATTCCATTCAAATATGCAATCTAGTATTATGGATAAGATACCTTGGATTTATAATTAACTGAGATTTATAGTTAACAAAGAGTCTTCACAATGGAGAATTAGACTTGGGAGGCAATTTTGAATTTACCAATTTTCTCACTTCCTTTAGAATTTCAGCAGTCAAATCTGAAAGTCCCAAAATAATACACACAATTGCAGGAATGTAAGTTTCAATTTTGTGTTCTGCCAAAGGCGCAGATAAATCAGGATAAAGATCAGCTCAGATTAACAAATTCAGTAGAGTAATAGAATTAGTACCAGAAAAAGACTTGAATATCCCAAAACATATCCAAAAATATCTCATTCTTTACCTAACAAAACGGAAGAAAGCTGAGTCTTTGATTGAGACATTCTCGGTGCGAAGTCAGAGCTATCTCAAGTTGATAGAGAATGGATATGTCCATTTACCACTTCTGCTAGATCTTACTTGCTGTAAATTACTAATTTAAACTTAACGCAGCATAATTCCTAAACTACACAAGTTAAATCCTTCAATTATTCCGGTAATGCTCAAGATCTAAACTACCTAGCCCAGGAACAAACTAATATCCTAGTACAAAAAGAACACCAAAAATGAAATTAGAACTGTTAGAAAAGCGTACTCTTGGTAGGCGGAGAGGAGAAAAACGGAGGCGAAGAGAACTCTTCCGGCGAAAGAGATAAACCCCATCTTAAGCACCACGAAACCTAGTCGCCGAAAAGAGAAGCTAAGTCGATTTTTGTTTTATTGGATGCGATGCTTAGAAGCTTGGAATGGAATCTCTCATATAGATAAAAGAGAGAGACGACCGTTCTGCTTCTCTGTGCTCTGTTTTAGGGGGGTAGATGTAGGTAGGTCTTGAATTAGGGTGGAACTGGCATTGCATTAAATTTTTAGACCAAGAAGCAAGAATACCCAACCTTCGTAGATAATCCAAAGGTGAAAGATTGCTCTTTCAATCATCATTTGTAGGATTTGTGTAATAAATTATGTACCAGTGTTTTAAAATTCGGTTTATATGCGGTATTTGGAAGGCCACCGAATACCGAATATACGGTATGCGGTCAAATATACGGACTTTTATTCAGATGTATATATGCGGATTTTAAAATAAAAATTCCTATTAATAAACAGCAACATAGTAGAAAACAAGCAGTATAGCCAAAAAACAAGCAGCATAGCCACATAAATTCAGAACCGTATATATTCGGAACCGAATATTATACCGAATACAAATTTTAGACCGAATATTCAGAACTGAATATTAGACCGAATACAAATTTTCTATTCGGATTACAACCGAATACGAATATACGGCCGAATATTCGACTGAATAAACCGAATTTTAATACACGGTTATGTACAATGATATTCGGCCATGGGTACCAACCTTCTAGTGCTAGGGTACTAACGTTATAATTGAAGTCGCATCCCAATGCAGAAATTCACAAATTTAATTATAGACCGAGCCTAACTAGCACTGTTACAGAGGTTTGGTCCCCTCTCGCGGTAAAGACAGACGCGGTGATAGTAATAATACGCTCGCCTAAAAGTCATAGTGAGCCCTTGATTCTATGTTTTAATTTTTTTGAACTTGACCTCTCTCTTGCTACTTGCAAGCGACGCATTGAATTTGATATTTGGATCTCATTTGTTCCATGTTTGTGCGTTAGTTGGTTCTTGTCAGAGAAAGGACCTGCATGCCTGGACCTAGTGGGGCGCACATGGCATACTTCAGCAGATCTCACAATCTATTTGTTAGTTTATGCTACGTCAGAATTTTAAAAACAAAAACCTTCAAATATGCACAAGTAACAAACTAACAACACATGCCGAAATTTATATTAATAACAGATTAGAACTAAGTTCTTGAGCTCATCAAGTCTCTTTGTGAACTTAATTCAAAAATCTATAAGATTGACTTCAAACAACACATCAAAACCGTTGAAACCGTTCTACTTCACGAGTGATGCATTTACATGTCAAATTTATAATTTTTCTAACCAGTTTACATGTCAAAAAATGTTGAAAAATGGACTCATTAAAATTAACTTATAAATCAATTTTTTTTTTACCGCTTGACTTCATACTAAACTAGTTCAAAAATTTAAAAATTTGACATGTAAATACATCACTCATGAAGTAGATCGGTTTCAACGGTTTGGATGCATCGTTTGAAGTCAATCCGATAGGTTTTTTAGTTAAGTTCACAAAGAAGCTTGGTGAGCTTAAGAACACCTTAGTTCTACTCTTAATAACATATAAAAAAATCAAATTAAACAGATTAACATAGTTTTAATTAAATTTTCAAAAACAACATTTCTCTAATGAAATTTTCAAAAAAAAAACTTTCCGTTGTATTATTTAGCGGTATTGCAAGAAGTTGAATTCAATTCCACTGAATTATTCAGCGGAATTGCAACTTTAGCAGAATTACAAAGTTACAAACGAATTGAATAAAATTGCAGAAGTTGAATCCAATTCTGTTGGATTATCTAACATAATTGGGCTAGTTCAATTCCGCTGGATAATCCAACGGAATTGGCCTACATTTTTGCTGAATTATCCAGCAGAAATATTATTTCTGAAAATTTGATTAAAACCATGTTAATCTGTTTAATTTAATTTTTTTATATGTTATAAATAAAAATTTCGGCAACATATATCTATTCCACTCTGATGATATTTTTTATCAAATGTGAATATTGTAAACCAGTATAATCAATTTTACGTTTATATTAGTGACAACTAAATAATGTTTGTGATTATTTTTTTTATTAGATTGTATATGCGCTAATCAAAATGGATTAAATTTTTATAGCAAATAAATTGTTTCTATATAGTTCAACATATTTTGAATATGAGTGAGGCTATGGTGCTATGCATAGCACGGATGGGGTCCGTGCTACGGCTCAAAATTTGACTTTTCAAAATCGTAACGGTCGATCCGAACCGTTCAACATGATTATAAAATGAATATGTACTTGCAAGCCAAATTTTACATTTTTCAGAATTTTTTTACTATTTTTTTAGATATGCTGTTTTTGGATGGTCCATAATGTTCAAATCAAGTGATTTTCGAAAAAATAGTAAAAAAATTCTAAAAAATTATAAAATTTGGTTTGCAAGTACATATTCATTTTATAATCATGTTGAACGGTTCGGATCGACCGTTACGATTTTAAAAAGTTAAATTTTGAGCCGTAGCACGGACCCCATCCGTGCTATGCATAGCACCATAGTCTCACTCTTTGAATATTTCTAAACCTTTGTATGACAACCGTTGAGTACTTCCAAAGTTATTCTACGCCAGTTTCAGCTTATTAATAATTTCATTGATAAAAAAATTTATTTACAACTATAGACGGAACTATAAAATTGAGATCGAAGCATTAGATGACATCTATATATGAAAGATGTCATGTAATTTCATTTTATGAAAAAATTAATAGTAATAATTTTTGTAAAATTTTAAAATTTTAAAGAATAAAACTGAATTTTTTTAATTTATAGGTGTCATATGAACTATATTCCACCACTGTTTACAACGAGTCACACGATTCTTCTTAGATCTAAACTTATTTATTCTCATGAAATTATTTAAACTACTCTAATTAACTAATCCTACTTATCTACACTCTTAAAAACTCTATTATCTCATTTCATTTCTCTCCATAATCGGATCCTCTTTCGTCCGATAACCGCCGCGCTCCAACGGCAGTAGGATTTTTACTTCTTTTTTAACAAGTCACATGCATACTGATGTTAATTTCTTAAATGTATTACATTTTAACAATCACTGAAACTTCTTAATTCTCTACTTTATTCGACTATGCATATTTTCTTATTAATTTTGAATTCATTTCAACTGGTTAGATCATGAAAACTTTCAGTTAAATTTGACGTATCTTGCATGGATTTTGAATTTTTTTTTAAATTATCAAAGACTTATTTGAAATTATTAAATCATCAAAACTAACTGTTATACTTCAAATACTATTTAATCCTCAGATCAACTTCAGAAATATAAATATTTTTACAAATAATAATCCACGAAGAAAAAAACTAGCCTTTGGTCTAGTGGTAAAGGCACATGATCTATATGTGAGTCATGAGTTTGAAACCCCATATGAAAAAAATCATTTATTGTAATAAACAAAAGTATTAAATAGTTCGGTGACTTGCCGTTTTTTTTATTAATACTAAAAAAAACAAATTAGCTAATCTGCCCTCACCTCAATTTTTTTAGTAAAACTACCCTAACCAGCCCCACTGTTCATAGCAGACTGCCCCCCAGTGGGGAGGTTTGCTAATTTTTTTTTTACTGTTCATACCAAACCTCCCCACTGTGGGGCGGTTTGCTATGAAAAGTTTTTTTTTTTTTTTTTAGAGACTATGAATATCAATATGCTGAATTCTAACGCTAAAAATTCAGATTTTTTTTTAAATATTTGTTAGATTACTTCTTTTGATGTATAATTAGCATATTTATACTAAAATACGCTAAATTACTTGAAATTATGTTAAATTACGTTGAATTATACTAAATTATGTTAAATTATGATAAACTCTAAACCCTAAACTCTTATTTTGGACAATTTCTAAAATCCTAAACCCTAAAAATTACCGTACAAGTTAGGGTTTAGGGCAATTTATAAATATGTTATGTGAAAATTGTAAATCATTTAATGTACGGTAATTTTTAGGATTTAGGGTTTTAGAAATTGTTCAAAATAAGAGTTTAGGGTTTAGAGTTTAGCGTAATTTAACGTAATTTAGTGTAATTCAACGTAATTTAACATAATTTCAAGTAATTTAGCGTATTTTAGTATAAATATGCTCATTATACATCAAAAGAAGTAATCTAACAAAAAAAATCAGCTAACGTGGGTATATTTATTAATAAAAATGTCGGAAACTAGGGTTTAGAAATTAGGGTTTAGGGTTTAGGTTTCTTTTAAATATCACTAATTTTTATAAATATGTTATGTGAAAATTGTAAATCATTTAATGTACGGTAATTTTTAGGGTTTAGGGTTTTAGAAATTGTCCAAAATAAGAGTTTAGGGTTTAGCGTAATATAACGTAATTTAGTGTAATTCAACGTAATTTAACATAATTTCAAGTAATTTAGCGTATTTTAGTATAAATATGCTAATTATACATCAAAAGAAGTAATCTAACAAATATTTAAAAAAAAATCCAAATTTTTAGCGTTAGAATTCAGCATCTTGATATTCATATTGTCTCTAAAAAAAAATTACTGTTCATAGCAAACCGCCCCACTGTGGGGCGGTTTGGTATGAACAGTAAAAAAAAAAAAATTAGCAAACCGCCCCACAGTGAGGCAGTTAGGGTAGTTTTAATAAAAAAATTGAGGTAAAAACAGATTTGTTAATTTGTTTTTTTGAGTATTAATAAAAAAAGAGGTGACTTGACTTCCAATCTTTACTTAAAAAAAATAATCCACGAAGAATTTACAAAGTGAACATAAAGAGTACAACACGAAAAGCATTGCCTCGTGGAATTTGTCTTGGGTCAGAACTAGGCCTGGTTCTTCAATCACAAGGTTTAAAACATGAAGGCCTGTCTCTACTATTGAGGCCCACTTAAAAAAGGAAAATTATCAACTTAGCACCTAGACTATGGCCTTCTGGCCATGCTTAATCATTTCCCCTTTTTAAGGACAAGGTTAAAAGCCGATCTTGAATTAGTTTTGCAGAGATGCTTTCTAACATCACCAAGAAAGTATTACTATTGAAAAATCATGTATCTTTTTCGTTTATGTAGTAATCTAGCATTGTAAACAACTTTTATTTAATTATGCTTTTTTTTAGTCTACTATCTAGTATACTTTTGTCAAGTGACTGTTAACTGTTGCAACACTACTTACACTAGTTCTCGTTGACTCCTAACTCAATCACTTATTGGGAAATTTTATTTAATGCTAGGATTATATTTTCTATAATTATCAATTGAAAAAAAAATAAGTTCCTAAAATGAGAAACATTCTAAAATAATTCTTGCATTCAATAAATTCTGAACATAATAAATATCCTTTTTTTTAAAGAGGAGAGCTCAAATGCCCCATTGCTTCATGCCCCAATCGTACCCCAACATTTTTATCTTCAATTTTAAAGTTCATACTGACGATCCGAACTGCTCAACATGATATCCACATTAAAATATGATTAATGACCAAATTTTATATTTTTTGAAATTTTTTTACTATTTTTTAAGATAGATAAAAAATTACTGTTTTTAGATGGTCCACAATTTCTTGAAAAACAGTGATTTTGTACCTATCTTAAAAAATAAGTAAAAAGTTTCCAAAAAATATAACATTTGATCTCTAAGCATATTTTTACATGGATATCATGTTGAGCAGTTCAGATCTTTTGTTTGAACTTTGAAATTGAAAATAAAGATGTTGGGGTACGATTAGGGCATGAAGCAATGGGGCATTTGAGCCCTCCTCTTTTTTAAATACTAAAGATTCGTATGATATGAAATTAATAATATGACAAGTTGCACAAAAGTTCCAAGGGATAAACATAAGTGGTGTTTGACTGAAGCTTAAAATTTTAGAAGACTAAGTTAGTTATTCAACATAGCCGGCTTATGTTTAATTTAGGTTTAAAGTTATGTCATAATACTATTAGGGAAACAAATAAGATATGACATGACTAAAAAATTTGAAAACTCTATTTTTCTTATAGAATATAAAGTGGTGAAAGAGCTAATAGCCCAACTTAAAATTCAATTGAATAATTTTTTAATTTGAAACAGTTAGACTCCATTCTTTTACTAGGTTGTAAAAGTGTTGAGCGCCAGGGATCTCGTATGTCGTATCCATGCTCAGCTTTAAAGTTTGAATTATCTACCCAGATTTTTCATTTTTATAATTTTGTGTCTTTTTTATTGAGATATTCATATTCTGCAATTAGCCGTCAAAGCAATTTATAAGTATGCAGCAACTAATAACTACTTGTCAAATTAACAACCATCTCCTACCGCCAGAGAAATTATTCGAATAACAGCTAAGCCAAAGCACATTTTAGATGGCTAAATTAAACTATATAAACTAACCCCGGTATATAAAGCTGCTCAATGATTGGTTAGTGCATTTAATAATATATTTTTTGGGATAGGAAGGCGCTTATTTCTTACACGGAAATCAAACCGAGTTCGAGTTCGGTATGAGTTCAATCATAAATTTTTAATAGAAAAAAAGTTCCAGTCAAACAATATAATCATAAACAGAGATTGTTTGATGCCCAAGTCAATTTTCTTTTCTGTTTTTAATTACGACGACCGTCTCATTAACTTGCTTTGACCCCAAACGCGGTGTGCATGTGCAAAACCTGTCCATCTTCAATTGTGAGGTAGTCAGTGCTCCCCACTATGAAGCAAGAGTCAATGTTATTAATAAAAAAGAGGCACTTTTCTACGGACAAATTTTGCTCGAAGAAAAGAAGGTAACTGGGACTGGGAGTACAAATGGTGCCTTTTACTTGCGGGGACTATAATTAATTACATTCATACTATTAATCGAATTTGAATCGTGCGAGCAAAATATAGTGGTATTATGAAGGGTAGAACTGGGTGCTCTTGAGTTCACCAAGTCATTGCTGAACTCAAGTCTAAAACCCATTAGATCGGCTTCAAATGACGAATCCGAACCGTTGAAACTCGTCTACCTTATGAGTGATACTTCTACATGCAAAATTTTAAAATTTAAAATTAATTTTGCATAGAGTTAAGTGGTCAAAAAACGTTAAAAAATGAATGCATTAAAATTAATTTATTAACCTTCTAATTTTGACCGCTTGACTGTATCATAAATTAATTTGAAAGTATAAATTTTTTGCATGTATACACATCACTCGTAAGGTAGGCGGGTTTCAACTGTTCGGATTAGTCGTTGAAACCAATCCAATGGATTTTAGACTTGAGTTCACCAAGGAGCTTGGTGAACTTAAGAACACCCTAGTTCTACCCGTATTATGAATGCTAGGGACGTGAATCTGTGCTGTGGTGACTTGAATGTCACGTTGTGCAAGACGAAGGCAAACATTTAAGTAAGAGGATAAAATAATATACAATGATAAAATGATTGTATACATTATACAATAATATATTGTTTTTTTTTAAATAATGTAGTAAATCATATAACATTTTCATAAAAAATATGGAGTTTAATTTACCGTACTCATAGCATTTTATTATATAATATATAATAAAATTATATAGTAATAGTATGTTTTTGAAACTATGTCACTCCTATCTTTGATTGTGTGTGATCAAATTAAGTTTTCACGTATCGTATTGTAATTAAAATTGTAAAAACTGATTATGATATGACCGATCTTGTTAGTCACTTGTAATTATGTGTGTTCATGTTTAATGTTTTTTTTTTTCAAATTTAAGTTAGTTTAAATAATAAAAATAAAAAATTCAAAATATGAAAAACGTAAATAACTAAAAAAATAAAGAAAATGTTTTAAAAAGAATTATGTATAAATAATAAATTTATCGTTCGGAGTTTGAATTATTGTTTCGTATAAATAATAACATAAATTTTATGTTATTTTGGTCACGCTTGATAATATGTGGTCATGATCCGTGCTGTGATATGACATATCTGTATGTTGTGCCGTGTCACTTTTTTTAGAAAATAGTTACGACACGTGACACACAAATCATGTTAGCACATATGTCGTTTCGTACTGTTACGAAGCTGTATCATATATCCGTACCGTTCTGTATCCAATTTTTACATTTCATTGAATGCTACCGGCTAAGTTTCTTTAATAAAAGCAAAAAGAATTGACAAAAGATATCCAGAAAAAGCTAGGAATTGAAACCCGCGGACTGAATATATGCATGACAGACCTTTCGAAAGGATATAAAAGTTTCACCGAAATTTTTATTAATATACAAAATTTCACAATCTACATTCGTTTTGAACAAAATTTCCAAACTACACAATCTGCAAAATTATTCGCCAAAACAACTTTCTGCAAAATAATTTTACAGAAATAAGATTTTCGTAGAATTATTTTGCGGAAATAGGATTTCTAGTTTTTTATTTTAATTAAATAGAAGATGTTATAATTTTTTTTTCTATTGAAATATTAGAATATTTTTATATTTTTTTGAAAATAGATGGAATACTATATAATTGAATTTACTAGAAAGACTGCGACAAATAACCCAGATCAATATTTTTCAGGCTGGATCTTTTGCAGCTGTAAGAAAAATTAAAATATTTATTTTTGTGTTACTGAAAAATAAATAAAAATATTTTGGATCTAAGTTATTGATCCCGGTTTAAAAGTCACTTCTGGGTGAATAAAGAAATTATTATGATTTTTCTAGTACATTCAAATTCTAAGGTACTCCATCTATTTTCAAAAAATTTGTTTCATTTGACATCATTTGAGAGAGCTGGATTTTTTATTCTTTTGTTAATTTTTGAAAATAGATGGAGAAACTTAGAATTTGAATGTATAAGAAGGACCACGATAATTCTTTATTTACCCAGAAGTAACTTTTGAACTGAGATCAATAACTTAGATCAAATACCAGAATTGACTTTTTTCCAGTAATACACAAAAAAATATTTTAATTATTCTTACAGCTACAAAAATCCGGCCTGAAAAATGTTGATCCGAGTTATTTGTCGCAGTCTTTCTAGTAAATTCAATTATATATTATTTCATCTATTTTCAAAAATATATAAAAATATTACTAATGTTTCAATAGAAAAAAATAAAAAAATCATAACATTTTTTATTAAATTAAAATAAAAAACCAGAAATCCTACTTCCACAAAATAATTTTACTGAAAGAGATCTTCCGGATCCGGTGAATAATTTTGTATGAATTTCCGCAGAATTATTGTGCGGATTGTGTAGATTTGGAATTTTGTCCAAAAAAAATGTAGACGGTGAAATTTTGTATTTTTTGTATATTAATAAAAAGAGAAAATTGGTATTTGCCACTCCAAAACCTTTCAATTTGAAAAATGCCACTCTAAACTTAGTTAATTCTTAATTTTGCCACAATTATACAATTGTTATACTATTTTTATTAAGAATTAATTGAAAAATACTGAATTGAAATATGTATTTTTGTATTTCCAATTATACCCTTCATACCCTTCATACCCTTCAGCATCTAACAAGTATCGCATTTCCCCCAATACACATCGCCTCTTTGAGTCAGAGAGGAAATCGCGTGAGAGAGAAATCAGGGAAATCAGCGAGAGAGGAAATCACATGAGCGAGGAAATCGCCTCTAGCCAGAGAAGAAATCGCCTCTAGTATACATCGCACAGTGAGACCTCGGTGAGAGATCAGTGAGAGGAAATCGCCTCCAGTATACATCGCGACCTCCTTTCTTGCGGTTATCGCCTCCTTCCGAAATCGCCTCAGCATGCATCGCCATCAGTCCTCCTTTGGCAACTCTACGCAATCGATTTCGTCCACCTCCGCCCGACCGAGTGACAGTCTGTTGCCAATCGTGCAATGCCCGAATTGCGGAATCGATGTGAAGAGACTTGTGAGCGGTACCACAGCAAATCCACAGAGGATATTCTACATATGCGTAAACTACAAAAAAGTACTGGATTTTTGACAGATGATCTCTAGATTTTACGGTACTGGGTTGGTACTCGGCAAAGGATTTCAGTGTAATATGAGTTCTTATAGGTCTAGTCAATCTTTGGTGAGCTCAATTAGCAATTTGTTTGTATCAAGTAGCTTATGACATTACAATTTACAAAAGCAGCTACTGTTTCTTTACTGGCAGCTACTGTTTCTTTACCGTTTCTTTACTGGCATTAATAACTGCACCAGATCACAACAATAAAATAAATTAGGGAAAATTGTGCTAGTACAGAAGACATGTAGTTTTATTTTATTTTGCAATTGTTTAGCTTGTCAGGGAAAATAAATCAATCCTTTTCAATTGTTTAGCTTATCAGGGAAAATAAATCAATCTTTTTCAATTGTTTAGATTGTCAGGAACAATATATCATTGACATGTAGTTTTATTTTATTTTGCAGAAGACATGTTCGTGCAGGTTCTGGATGTGGGAAGAGGACTACGAGGCGTATCTTCGTGACATTGGAGTTGTGGGCATGTGGAGTGATTCCGAGCATGACCAATCCGATGTTATTCGAATTTTCCCTAATTGAATTGTCGCTCGATTTGATAATGAGATTGGAAAATTGAAGAAACAAAACTCCCAAATTGTTGCATTAGCGGAGAAGATAATATTCCTTCTTGTTATAAATGTTGTTGTGATGATTAGTATTTTGATTGTAATTATGCGCAAGTAGTGTAGAAGTGTATTTAGGAAGCCTGTGTGCTAATTAAATCGATGATTAGTAATTTGTAATCTTCTGCTAACATTTGTAATCGATGTTTAGTATTTTGGATTTTAGTTTTGTAATCTTGTATTAGTTGTGATGATCTTAGATATCCATATATGCAATCTTGTATTTTAGTTTCTCTCTATGCCCACTGGTGCAATCTTGTATTAGTTGTGATGATCTTAGATATCCATATATGCAATCTTGTATTTTAGTTTCTCTCTATGCCCACTGGTGCAATCTTGTATTAGTTGTGATGATCTTAGATATCCATATATGCAATATGATTATAATTTGGCATTCTGAGTTGTGGGTGATTTGGTGGTGATATTAGTTGGTACATACCTAGTTCTCAAGAGAAATAGTTTTGAATAATTATATCCATCACTTCATGTTTTTTGTTCTACATTGGAGATAACCTATGGCTGGTTTGTTCTTTTCTTGCATTTCAACCTTTCGATAGAATAAGTGATTTGCCCGATCCATCGATACAACACAAATACTCTCCTTGTTGACAACTGAAGAGGCACAACCACTAAATTTTGTTGGTGCGTTATATGCTTTAGTGAGCCAGGGTAGGTCAGAGGAGGGTTGACCTGGGATTACCAGCAAAGTATACAGTACCCTCTATGTTTTGCACATTTTGCATCCTCTTCAAAAAACATGAAGTTCAATAAACACATAGACATTAATTTGAGTTCAATAAACACACAACAACTAGACATTAATTTGAGTTCAATAAACACATAGACATTAATTTGAGTTCAATAAACACATAGTCATAAAACATCTTTAAACACAGAGACATGAAGTTCAACATGAAGTTCAACATTGGAATTTGAGTTCAATAAACACAGTAACTAAATTCCTAATAAATTGGAGTTCAATAAACACACAGCCACTAAATTCCTACTAATGACACTAGTCTTCTCAAATTAATGTACTCGGGTGATCTGGATGGCTGGATTCGGCTAAGCATTGCTTGATCTTCTTCTCCTGCAAAAAAATGGGAAAATTTTTGTGAGTAAATATATTATACCTTGTACCAGTAAAGGGCATGAGTAAAAAATGAAGGAATTTTGTACATGACATGATTTCTAAAGGGCATGAGGTGAAATTTCCTACATGAATTTCTAAAGGGGCATCAGGTGAAATTTTATACATGACATGATTTCTAAAGGGCATCAGGTGGAATTTTCTACACCAATAAATGAATTTTGAGAAATTTTCTACATGACATATATTTCTAAAGGGCATCAGGTGAAATTGACAATGGATTTCTAAAGGGCATTGTCAATGGATTTCTAACAGCAACCTAATCTTAACAACCACTCCTATTTTATAAAAAATCAAAATTAAACTATTATTTACCTCTTATTGGTGCTTGGTCCATAATTTGGAGCATTCTCGGGATCCTCGGAAATACTAGCTTTGCATGTCCTTTCTTGATGGCCAAATTACTTGCATCTCTTGCATTTTTGTCTTCTTTGCCTCAACTCCAAACAACCAGGAATCCTCTCATTTCTAGGCCTACCGGGTGGTCTTTTTATTTGGGGTGGATGCACTTTGAATCCAGGATCAACACTTACCCATTGTGACCTGCCAGTCATAGGTCTGATCACACCCTCGTATACAACTCTGAATTTTGCAATTGAGAAATACTCGTGCACATAATCCTCCATAGAAGCTCATCTAAGTGTGCAAATGAATGCAATGGCATGCATGCATAGCTTGCCAGTAAGTTGCCACTCTTTACATGTACACTCTTGTCTTTCCAATTCCACTGCATGCCTCCATGGCTTGACTTCGGAGTCCATTCTACTCACCTCCGCACAGTTATTACCACCTCGACTGATTCTGACCTTCCCTACATTCCTACTCTTTGCATTCAATTGTTGGATGACATTTGGAAGAATAACACCTTCAAGTTTACTCCCTATTGCTCTCCTTTTGTCAAATGTTACCATTATCAATTGCCTAATCTGATCAACGAGATCAACGACATGCAAACCCTTATACTCCTTGATCCAACTATTAAAACTCTCCGATATGTTATTATTCACATACTCACACTTCGTTAGCTCAGAGAACTTACTCCTACACCAAAGGTGCTTGTGATTCTTCTCGAGAAATTCAATAGCTGCTGGTGATGCTTCGTTAACCATACTCAAGTGGTTTTCGATCTTCTCTATGGTATACGCCTTTGCTGCGGGCCACATGTGAGTAGCAAAGATATCACCATGGAACCTCTTTTTGAAGTTTGACATCAAATGTCTCATGCACTCCCTATGCTCAGAATCGGGGAATACCCTTGCTATAGCACTTTCAAGTCCCTTGCCTGCATCTGAAGATATTGCCAAACCCGGTGGAGTTCCAATTGCCCTTTTCAGCTGAGCCATGAACCATACCCAATTTTCGGTTGTTTCCAAGTCAAACACTGCATATGCAACTGGATACAACCAGTTGTGCCCATCAACACCGGCAGCAGCCGCCAACTGACCCTTATACTTGCCCGTCAAGTGAGTTGAATCAACGCCCAAATATGGTCTACATCCATGTAGAAACCCATCGATACATGGTTTCAGAGCCACAAATATCTTGCTAAACACCATCTTATCTCCAACCCTTGTGCAATCTATCTCAACAATACTCCCAGGACATCTTTTCTCCAACTCACCCTTAAAATTGTACATCAATTGAAAGCTTTCCTCCCACGACCCGTGGATCTGATCAATGGCAGCTTTCCTTCCCGTCCAAGCCTTGCCATAAGACACCTTGACATGAAACTCGTCTTCTAACTTATTCTTTACTTCCTTGGCTCCAGCCGAGGGATTCTTTCTTAACCAATCTCCCACTCTATCTGAAACCCAAGACTTAGAAGCCATATTTTCGTCAACCATAGTAGTGGATGGGCAAGAAAGATCATGTGGTAATACCTTCACCTGTAATTGCAAACATACCAGTTTTGTTATATTTACATTTTCGTCACATATTGGAATCATAAATATATGTGCCTAAATTTTGCATGCATACCATGAAAGTTTTATTATCTTGCAATCTAGAAGCATGAATTCTCCAAGGACAACTAGGACTCTTGCATTTTCCTATGAACTTGGTCTTGTCCGACTTCACCGTACAAACTTCAAACTCATTTTTTATTGCAAAATGCCTCAACGACTTCCTAAAGGCATCAACATCGGGAAATAATGCACCAACCTCTATTTTAGGGTTTTCATGGTCAAATGCAATGACCCGTTCACTATCAACGACATCATCTATACTTGCCTCCTCATCCTCCAAAATAGGATCTGGACCAATGGGCTCCTCATGTACATCCTCATCATCGTGACAATAAATATGCTCATCATTAACACCCACATATTCATCAGGATCAGGATCAGGATCGTCAAATTGATCAGGCTGCCCTGCAATCTGACTGTTCTGAGATACCCCTTCCTGACTACCAAGTGCAATTGATGGTGCTGCTGGCTGGGATGAAGTGTTACACCCCTGAGAGCTCTCAACTTGGCTTTGATTACCAGGTGCAATGGGTGGTGTTGGCTGCGATGGAGTGCATGGAAAAGTGGGACTAGTTCCACTACAATTTGAGCTACCGTCCGTATCACACACTACTGCAGCAAGTAAGATTTTCCTTTCCTGTTGGTACATTCTAAATATCTCTGGTATTTGTGACTCAGACAATACGCCCACATCTTTCCCCTCATTTTGTCAAACACCCATATTCTTAGCTTTTGACAACTCCCCCAAGATATCTCATCGGATATATCACTAATCATATCACACAAGGAGAACCTATCTGAATCCACAACCCATTTTAATGTCCTTCCCTTGACATATACCTTCCTACCATCATTTTGCTTGTTCCAAAATCCTTCAGTCTTAACCTCTATCCTATAAGCAGTTTCTGGGTCAACCCTATATGTATAAGTGAAATGTTAGATTACCAACTCTTTTTTTAGTTAATGACTTAATTTACAAACAGGAAAAAAAATCAAATTCAAAGGGTTTAAAAAATCAGACTCAATCTTACACTTATCCACTAGGAATCCATGACTTGTCCATGTCATCTAGCTACTCACAGTGGAGGCACAGTGGCGGCGGAAGTGGATCCGAACTGGTTTTGGAGTTAAAAATCCATTGCTATCTTCAACTACTACAGTGATCAGAAACATAAAGCACAAAATTTCAATTCAATTCAATAGAGATGACTTCAATAGAAACGATTTAGAATTGAAATTTTCTGATTGGAATGAATGTTTTCACCGACAAGAATTAATTTGGTAAAAGTCAAAATAAGTCAGCTTCATCAACTAGAGTTTATACCTTGAGCAGAAATAACAGAAAAAGAAAAAAAAATTATATAACGAAATAGTGATCACCTCACCTTGAAGAGTAATATAGCCCAGTCGGCGTTTTAGTTGATTAAGGAGTTTTCGGTCCCGTCGGAGAAGGTATTACCCAGTCGGAGAAGAAGAGGAGAAGGAGTTTCGGTCCCGTCGGAGAAGGTATTACCCAGTCGGAGAAGATGAGGATTTTCTCGGTGGATTTGGCCTCCCTGAGCTTACAAATGAGAGGGGGAAAAATATAGGGTTTGGTCTCTGAGAGGGGAGAAATTTTTCGTCTGTTTTGGAGAGAAAGACCTGTTGAGTTTTGTTTTCTCTGAGAGGGTATTTAGGTCATTAATTAAATTTTTTTTTTACAGGACTAATACAGTATTAGTGGCAAAATTAAGAATTAACTAAGTTTAGAGTGGCATTAGGATAATTTCTAATTTTAGAGTGGCATTTTTCAAATTGAAAGGTTTTGGAGTGGCAAATAAACAATTTTTCCTAATAAAAATTTCAGAAAGTTTCACCTTTTTGATATAACAAAAAAAAGATTGTCTTCATTTACCGTATCCTCTGCTTTAAGTAAATGTCACTAAAACTAAGTAATGTAATAATATTTTTTTTATTCGAAACCGACCCGTAGATCAATGTAATAAGATGTTAACATAGCTGGAATTTGTATTTAATGCACTTTTATTGCCTTACAAAAATAAATGATTCTCTTTACCATAAATCAGTCAAGATTTTTTTTAGCGTATTAAAAAGCCCACTAACTGTAAGGAATTATTCTTTGCATTCCTGATAAGATTTATAGAGCCTTTTGAAATTTATTAATAATCTCAATTAGTAAATTTAGAGGGGCCTTTGGCTTTCCCTGGAAAGTATTATACAATTAATACTTTGTGCAATTATTCCGCATGTAGATGGAGCTTGAAATTTGTTATATCAAATTATCAATCAGGAAAACACACTGTACAAAGGTTGACTGTTGACCGAGCAATAGTAAGTTACCTTTTTAAAGATATATTTATATATTTATTTGCTTTTGTAATCCAACTTTATGATTCTTTGAGAAAGAACTTTGAGCGTATTTCAAATAAATTTGTCTGAACTTGTCATTTCTAAATTACACATGAAAACAAAGCAAAGCATGCAGCCGATTTTTGTTTCTTTAATTACATAAACGTGAATAATATGATTTAATCTCATGAATAGGAATGAAACATGAATATCTCATGATTAATAACAAATATATTTGAATGAAAATCGACCTAAAGATGCCCCATTATTTCCTTAAAAAAATTAGCACAATAAATGAAAATAGGAAAAAAATTATAAAAATCATCTACTAATTTAATTCCACTACAAATTTATATTCACTATACTAACATCACGTTAAAAAGCGAAAAAAAAAAAAAAAAAAACAAGAGGAAACCTTACACCAACTAAAAGAATTCAAAGTAGAACTAGAAAAAGGAATGGCACCAGATAATATCAGGCAATTTCACAGTATTTATTTACAACAAATTTCAAATTCTAAATTGGCAAAACGGCGCTTCTGGAGCACCTATTCTGGTTAAATGAGAAAAACCCACGTCTGAGCTTTTGTGTCACGCCATTGCTACTGCTGCTGCTACTCCCGTCAACTGCAACTTCTCGACATGCAAGTGCACTTTCATGCATTATCTTTTGCAGAGCCAAGTACAGTTGCCTATCATTTGAAGAATCCATGGAGAAAGATCTCCTCATTGGCACCATACCCAAATCCTTTTCTTCTCTCCTTGTATCAATGCATTCATCACCCATGCTACCTCTTGCTTGAAAACCACTTACATGTAATTCATCATCTCTGATTTCTACAACTATGTCACTATTATTCCCATTGGCATCCTCCTGATTTGTGGAGCCCACCAAATTGGCCAATGCCATTGGACAAGCGGTGATGGGAGACCTACATAAGGGGCAATTGGCATTGGATTGAAGCCATACATCAATACAATCCAGATGAAATACATGGAAGCAATTCGGCAATAACCTAATTATCTCTCCTTCTTGGAATTCATTTATACAAACAGCACATTCATGAAAAGACAACTCTGTAATATCATGACCTCCCTTTTTATAACAAATGGTCGGAATCGATTGAATAGTGGGTTCGTTGAGACCACGGCCGGTGATGGCAGTTGAATACAATACAGGGTAATCGTACCGGTCGTGCTGGCGTTGTCTTCGTGAGACCGTACCGGTTCCAGACCGGTGCCATGAGATGTGGAAGCACTTGGTGATGAAGAGGTAGTAAATGACCAAGAGGAGCGAGATGGTTAGAATGCCAAGAATTGAGAGCGCTAAAACAAGAACGCTTGTGCTTGAAGAAGGTGGTGGGGATGTAAATATAGGTTCTGATGGTGATAGTTGTGCATGCTCCATGTTGTACAGATATAAGAGAGATGATACTGTGGAAAGGTTATGGTACCAGTGGTACTTATATGATAGCTTGATTGCTAAGGTGGAAGAAAAGATGGATATGATATCAAGATTCAAAACAATTTATTCATGCGTAGAGACTAGAGAGAGGTGGAATAAGAGTGCTGGGTGTCAGGGATCTTTGACTCTATGGAAGTGAAGGAGGTGGTAAGATAAGTGCCTTTGAAAAGAAGTTTCTTGTATTAATTGAGGGGATATGCATAAGAAGAGTTCACACATCCTCTGCTCTGTCCGTGATTGCAAAATATGTAATTATATGAATGGATATATTATATTTAGTAACTTTCCTTTTTTATTGAAATAAAGAATATTTTCGTTTGAATTTTAGTAGATAGAAAGAAATAATTGGTATTAACTATATACATTTGAAAATTAAAATTATGATATATTTCTCCTTATATAAAAATATTCTTGATTTAATACTTTAATAAGAAATTCCTTCTATTCCTTAAAAATTAATTATTGTTGTTTTGAATATAATATAAATTAGGATGCATGTGAAAATTTGGATGCGCTAGAATGAGTAACACACTAATTTAGAACGAACATAAGAAATTAGCGAATCTAGTCCCATAATTAATAATCATAGAAACTCCAAATAAAAAATAGAGATCATGTTCTGGTCCGTCTGTGCTCAGAAAACAAAATAGTTTATTTTGACTACTCAGCAACTCGGATGTGGACTTTTAATCTTCTTATTTATTTATCTTAAACCATTAAAAGTTTTTTCTGGCGTTTCAATTTCCAATTTTGACAACTTATCATTATTGTTTCTGTTCAAATTTGAGGGGAGAAAAGAAGTAAATAAAGTGGGAACCCAGAAATGAGATTTAAAAAAAGGGTCACGTTAGACTAGATTGGGAGACCAATCAAGTGGGAACCAAAATGTCTAGTCGGTCGGGTTGTACAGTATGTTTGGAAAGAAGAAGTTGAAAGTTGACATTTGTTCCCACCTACTTCAACAACTCCCGTGTCCGCTTTTTTTTATTAATACTAAAAAAAAAAAAAATTTACAAATCTGTCTTCTCCTCTAAATTTTTATTAAAACTAACCGAACCGCTCCTTCACTGGACGGTCCACTGTTCATACCAAACTGCCTCAGTATGAGGCGGTTTGCTATCTTTTTTTATTGTTCGTACCAAACCACCCCACTGTGAGGCAGTTTGGTATTTTTTTTTTTTAGAGACAATATGAATATCAAGATGTTGAATTCTAACGTTAAAAATTCGGATTTTTTTTAAAATATTTGTTAGATTACTTCTTTTGATGTATAATTAGCATATTTATACTAAAATACGCTAAATTACTTGAAATTATGTTAAATTACGTTGAATTACACTAAATTACGTTAAATTACGCTAAATTACAATAACTTCGCTAAATATGCTGAAATACGGTAAATTACGCTAAAACTACGCAAAATTACGCTAAATTAGACCGATTTTGTGCCATCTTTCATGAATCATAAAAAATAGTAAAAAAATTCCGAAAATAGTAAAAATTGGTATTCTACAAGTTCATTATGTAACTAATTTACTGAGCTACTTAGATTGAATAATAGAAATGAAAATTTCCGTTTGAAGTGGTCATTTGCTGAAATCGGACACTCGAGCACCGTTTTATGGCCGTTTGAAGTTTCGTCGTCGTTATTCGCCTTTTTAGTGAAGATATCGTCCCTATTCATATGTAATTTGGCGTAATTTACTGTGTTTTAGCGTAATTTAATGTAATTTAGCGTAATTTAGTGTTATTCAGCGTAATTTAACATAATTTCAAGTAATTTAGCGTATTTTAGTATAAATATGTTAATTATACATCAAAAGAAGTAATCTAACAAAAAAACCCAACTAACGTGGGTATATTTATTAATAAAAATGTCAGAAACTAGGGTTTAGAAATTAGGGTTTAGGTTTCTTTTAAATATCACTAATTTTTATAAATTTGTTATGTGAAAATTGTAAATCATTTAACGTACGGTAATTTTTAGGGTTTAGGGTTTTAGGGTTTTAGAAATTATCCAAAATAAGAGTTTAGGGTTTAGAGTTTAGCGTAATTTAACGTAATTTAGTGTAATTCAACGTAATTTAATATAATTTCAAGTAATTTAGTGTATTTTAGTATAACTATGCTAATTATACATCAAAAGAATTCAGAATCAGAATTTTTAGCTTTAGAATTCAGAATCTTGATATTCATATTCTCTAAAAAAAAAAAAAAAATAACAAACCGCCCCATACTAGGGTGGTTTGGTATGAACAGTGGACCGCCCAGCGAAGGGACGGTCCAAATAGTTTTAATAAAAATTTGGAAGGGGATGGCAAATTTGCTAATTTTTTTTTTGGGTATTAATAAAAAAACCGGCTCCCATGTGTACCCATGAAAATTTCAAAATATCATATTACCACTCTTCAAAAAATATATTTGAAATAAAAAGTGTTGGAATACTTTCCGATATTTATTGCTGAGACCATTCATTGAATCACAAGTTTTGATAAACAAGTTTCTAATAAATAAATCAAGCAATTTCTATAAATCAATTGAATAAAAATAATTGATGAATAAATTTGAGACAAATTGGATTATATTTTAGCGGCGTCGAGTGATTGTTTTTTTTTTAAAGGACAGCTGGTGAGTAGCCGACCATCGATATATTGATAAAAGAAAGTTATTTACATCTCTTAAATGGAGTTTCTCCTTATTGACACACAATTCAACTAGTAAATAAAACACTAATTAGCATCGGGAAGGATCGAGCCTGATCATCAGTGCCCATTCTTCCCTTGACCCTCCTCCTACTAACAATGGGATGCCCAAAAAAAAGTTTCTCCTGTTGCTTCATTTATTAGTCTATGCGCTTGTTTTTGGTCTTGAGACACTACAGCATTCATACCCTTCTGCGACCGGCCAAATCGGTCGCAGAAGGTATTTTCGCCGGTCGCAGAAGGGTATATCGGTCGCAGATGACCCGGACGCAGTTGCTTCGTCGCTGATGACCACCCCGCTGACGTCACCGGTCGCTGATGACCCCTTTAGCGACCGATTGGGTCTGTCGCTGATGCTGCGTGCTGACGTGGCGCAAGACCATCAGAGACCGATTGGCCGGTCGCTGATGGGCCAAAATCGGTCGCAGAAGGGTGTTTTTTTTTTTATGTTTTTTTGTTATTTTTCTTTTCCCAATTGGTACGAAACGTACCAAGCAATGAAAACATAATTCACAAGCAAATATACAATTCACCATCGTCGTTCTCGATCGACAAATATATAATTCACAAAAAATTCACATGCAAGCAATTGAACATCCAATATCAAATATCCAACATAAACAAGAAATATGTAAAATACTACATAAACATCCAATATCAAAGTACGATATAAAAATAAAATATCTAAAGTACGACATACAGATCAAAACATCCTAAAACTAGTCATCTCCTAAATCATCACCGCTGTCATCCTGCGCATCGGGACGGTGTGAGCTAGAACCTCCCTGTGAGAATATAACTAAAGTTTTTAGGGTTTACTGTTTAGGGTTTACAATTTTTAAGAGTTTACTGTTCCGTCAATTGGTTTATCATACTTGGTGTTCTTATTGGATTGAAACATACTCCAAAATTGAATTTCGTACCTGATGAGGTGAAGAACGTCCCACGTTACGCCTCACCTCCTCCATGAATTGGTTGAGCTGTGGTTGAAGCACGCCCAACACCTGACTTGAAATCGCATTTATGTCTTCTTGCCTGAGAGGAGGCGGCGCCGAAGAATATGATTGCGCTTGCGATTGCGAAGAAGATGTCTGCGACCCACCTGGGCGATACATCGATCTCGTCTTACCTGAAATATTAAATCGAAGATCATTAATTATTACGTTATATAATTTAAATACAAATTTATAATTTTAAGATGTGTATTTTACCTAGAGCACCGAGACCATAGTTATCGCCGTGAGCATTTTTGTCTGTGTTGGCGTACCAGACATCTGCGTCAAAAGTGGGCCAAAGGGCTCGATCAAGCCCATATTTTACGCTCATATCCCGATCGTAGTCTTCCTGCAAAATTTATAAAATAAAACAAAAATCCAGATCTATACTTTAGACCCTCCAGATATCATCAATTGATAACGGACCCTCTAAAGCAAGTCATGGAATAAACACAAAATCAAAACAAGTGTTGCATCATCCATGCAACAGGACTTGTATACAGCCATACAAGCAGCATCTACATAAACTATGAATTTAAATTCTACAAACATCTAACAGAAAAATGTGCGAATACAAGCACCAACATAAAAGTGAAGGTTTTAACAACTCAAGCACCAACAGTAACAGGAAAGGGCTTAGACCAAGCATCACATATCAAACAATTCGAATTCATCGATTCCACGACTAAATTTCTAACGGCTTCAAGCAATTAATGCCGCAATATCGAACAATTCAATAATTCACGATTCAATTCGATAATTGATTTCACTAACTTATTTCATAAAAACCATAATTTCAAGAGCCACCAAGGGCTTTAGACCACATATACGAAATGCGCAAATGAGCGCAAACATTGATCGAATAAGCATCACATATCAAAGAGGCTCAAATCATCGTGAATATAAAACATCAAGACACAAATTAATTTGTGAGGTACTTAGAAGACAAAACATATGTCATATCCCTTGTCCTACAACATTAGCCAACTAAATTCTGTCTTGGACCAGTTTATTTTCAATGATAAATTTAGCTTATAAACCATTTCCCCAAAACAAAGAGCATACCAGTTTGTTAAACTTGACACTACTCTTTTCATTTTTCTTATTCTGAAGGTTATTTGACAAATTATTACACTAATGTGAAAACATTTGCCTTATTTTCCTAATCAAACCGGGTAAATATTGATCATGGCAACCAAGTATCAGAATATATGTACGTACCAGTTAGAGCAATTTGAACCCCCCACTGTACGACTCTTCTTGCTCGTGAGCTCAACCCCGCAATGTACGACTCTTCTTGCTTCCCACTTGAACTCGTTTGTGCTCTTCCTATCCGCTAACCGAGCAGCTTTGGACTCCTCCCATTCTATTTTATCGCAGCCGGATGGGGAGGCAATTGGTCAGAGGGCCAGCGCTCGGGCGTCTTCCTGCGAGGTCGGGCTCGGTCGGGGTCGGAGGGTCAGGGTCGGGGTCGATCGGGGTCAGTCGGGGTCGGGCGGGAAGGGATCGGTGTGGGGGGCACAGAGGCGGCGGGGCTCGGGCGGGAAGGGATTGGCGTGGGGTTTTTGTTTTTTGGGCTAACCTAAAACGCGGCAGACGGAGGACACAGAGAGAAGGATTCGAGGTTTTTTTACGACACCCTTCAGCGACCGGGCCAAATCGGTCGCTAAAAGTTGTGGACGCCGGTCTCTGAAGGGGTCGTCGCCGAATCCTGTTTATTTTTATTTTTTTATGAAGTGGGGGGGTCTTCAGCGACCGGCGACCAAACTGGTCTCTGGTGCCGGTCGCTGAAGTATTGTTTTGTTGTAGTGAGAGAATATCCTCCGATTTCTCTCCATAGTGTGAATCTATGGTTCCACCACACTTCATGAGCCACCTTGGTATGCGTAGGTGGTCTTATATTAAGTGTCACGAAGAGGCCCATCCAAAATGCCCTAGCAAAGTTGCAATTCCAAAACAAGTGGTCCCGTGTTTCATACTCATCGGTTGTGCACATGACACATTCTCATCTCACCGAACATCCTCTTTTTATTAGGACCTCCCTTGTTAGTAATCTATCATTTATGAAAAACCAAACAAAAATTCTTACCTTGATTGGTATTTTGAGTTTCTAGATCACCTATAGAATTCATACCTGACTCCTCTTCGGTGTAACACCTTGTAGGTCGATGCGCGATGCGCGATGAGTGATTGAGTAGCGTATTCTCCAAATAGAATGGCGTCCTTTTGTGCAGAGTCAATTACTTACTCATTTTCAATATACAACTTCAAGCAAATGTCTCGAATTTCTTCCATTAGCATGGTTGCGAACCGAAAGATAACTAGTTCGAAAGGACAAGCATTGTTAAACTATAAGAATTTAATAATTTCAGGAGAATTTTCATGAATTAAGAAATTAATCTTTTTTTTTCAGTTCCTCTTCATCCAAACTTTTTTTTAACCTCCGTGCTCAGAGCTCAGAATATGATGCATGTAAAGGCGGCACTCATAAGGAACGTAACATTCATTTAAATCAATTATTTAATTATTAAATTTATTAAACCAACGAGAAACAGCGGTTCTAACTTCGGAAATAAATCTGCTGCAATTCCAAAGAATCGTAGGGACCCTGCTTTTCCAAATCCAACCATTAGTTTTTTGAAATGCACGAATCTCAAAAGCAGTTAGTTGTTATGCACAAATCTCAAAATATATTAAAGGTTGGATTTGGAAAAGCAGGATCCGTGCGATTCCAAAGATTTATTTCCTCTAACTTCGAACTCCTTAGACCCTTAAATATTTTAATTAGCACCGGCCACCGGTTAAACTCAAGTTGGCCAGTCAAATATTTTAACAAAGTCAAAGTTGTGGGAATTAATAATTAAACTAGTAATTAATATAACTTTTAAAACTTAATGCAGTAATAATATTGCTAAAAAACATAAAAAAAGAAAAAAAATATTACACAGCTGTAATTGAACTTCCAAATTGCAATAATATTCTAACTCTATAATTAACCTACTGAAATAATTAACCGGAGAATATGAAGGAGAGAAATCACAGAGTAAGATTAAAATGATATCCTGTATTTTCTTGAGCCCAAAATGTAGAACAGAGAGAGCCCAAATTTGCACAATGATAACAGCGTCAGTCAGAAAAACATTGCTGTTGATCAAGCTCTTAGCTCGAGAAGAATGGTGTTACGAAAGATTCCTTTCATCTGAGTTAGAGGGGACCCCCACCTCTCACAGGCTCACACAGAGTCACAGACACATACTCACCATGGTGCCCCCAATTTTTTTTTTTTATCAAAAGTACTTGCCGATGCCTCTAACTCTAGGAATACATTATGTGTTATACAAGCTAGGGGCGGTGCCTGTGATCCTGTGATCCCGTCTCATTTTCTCAAAAGAAAAAAAAAAAAACAGTAAAGAAAAATATCCACTTGTACTGTATGTACCAATTTCTCAAGCATTGCCCAACAAGATCAGGTGGAATCAGTGGATTTACAAAGGCCTCTCAGAAGTACCAGTACTTACCAGCATCGTACCAGATATCTGTCAGACCCGCTGAGACTGAAGGGTGGGCCTTGAACTAGTATGAAATGACTAAATCAGTGATTCATGCTTGGATATCGATTCTCAAGCCACAGCTGCTGATACTGATACTAATATTTCTCAAGCCACAGCGCTGTACAGCACATTTGCTTTCAGTTGAGAAATTAATATTTCTTAACTGAATTAATCTAGGATTTTGCCTTTCCATTTATCTTTTTTGAAAAGCTTGGTAGTGGTTTGCCTGTGCATTTATCAGAATCCAAATTCTTCTTTGCTGGCTTGCAGCCTTTGTTATAAATCATTGATGTGTTTGCCTTTCCATTTATCTTTTTTGAAAAGCTTGGTAGTGGTTTGCCTTTGCTTTTATCAGAATTCCAAATCCTTCTTTACTGGCTTCCAGCCCTTGTTATAAGTCATTGATGTGTAAGATCCGTACCAATCAGATTTGCACTAATATTAAAGGGCTCCCTACTTTATAGGCGGGTGACGGATTGACTCCGTTTAAAATCAAACGGTCAAGATATATTAACTCAAAAAATACTCTTTTGAGTTAATGCAGACGATGCGGACTCTACAATAGGACCGTGCCAGATAGTTCGTAACATAGAAATCATACACTTGTTGTGCACCTTTCATTAGAGTCAAGATTTTCAACTCAAAAAAAAAAAATTAGAGTCAAGATTTCTGATCGAAAATTAGTGCAATAGTACTCCCTATAATCTACACAGACTCAAGGTCATTGAATGCAAAAGATGCTCAATTTTCGTCGTCGGCTTGTGAATTTGGTCGTTAGTGCTAAGATTGAAGGGAGAAATTAAGGGGTCATGATGTCTTGTCCAGAGATAGGTAGGCCCCAAAATCATTCGAGGTCTACTGATTTGATATCTGTTTGTACGAATGCGCACTATTTTTGGGCATTATTGGTTGCAGGCTTGCAGCTTTACCATTTCATGTGAATTCAAGTCAATAACATGTCTTTCAATAAATGGTGCTTTTGACAGTTTCTGTTTTAAGAATATCAACACTATCCTTTTAAAGATTGAGACAAATTGGGCCACAGTAAGTAGGCTTGTGATTTTTTTATTTTATCTTTTCCCAAACGCTTAGTTCTGGGCCTTTTGGCAACAAGATGATTTTCCTTTTAGAGGAAGATACAAAGATGTTTTTCTTGTTCGTAACAATTCTTTTTCAATCACGAATAATCTATTACTTTTCCAAACTAACTGTTTTATTCAAGGCAGTTAAAAATATCTTGTTTGAGTTCTGAGGCACTTTATACAAAAAAAAAAAAAATAGACTTTCGATCTAAATAAAACATAAAGGCTTACAAATACGAAATCCAGCAGTGCGCCTGATTTGGTACCATACGCTTAGGAGCGGATTTAGAATTTTTGTTAGGTATAGGTACAAAATATTAACAAGAGTATAATTTTTTTCTCTTGACGAAAACAAAACAGAGTAGTGAATAGAGATACAAAATATTGACAAGTCATGACACAACCGGATACGTCATGACACGACACAGTTCCGTCATGGCACATATGCCGGTTACGTGCCGTGACTCGCGTGTTCAGTGTCATGACAATCTTTCGAAAATTTAGCACGACAAGGCACATCACGCAAAATATTTGGTCACGACACGACACATGGTCACGTGTAATTATGACCGTTAGATCTTAATCGAATGGTGAATCCTGAATAAACTAACCAAAATTATAAAAAAAATAGTTAAACGTGACCAAACATGACCAGTCATGTTTGGACACGTTACGTGTGATCACAGTGTGATTAACGTGTTCTGATCATTCACGTGCCATGACCATTCTTCCAAATTTGATCACGGTACGGCACGAAACGTGAACTCATGGTACATATTTATATATTTAGTAGTTGATATCTTTTTTTCTCCTAACGAATCAACCATTCTTCTAAATAGAGTAGCGAATTAGACTGTCTTTTTTTTTCTTACTTTCTTTTATGCAAATTAGTCTGGACTCTGAACTGACTTTCTTTTCTAAGCAATTTTCTTGTATTGAACCGTGAATTAAATTCAGAAGTAGACATTTATATCCATTCAAGGGTAGACAATACTACTGAGCTTAAAAAAAATTGATTTCAAAAGTAGACAATTGTCTACCCATGACTCCATTTGAGTCTGCCAGTGCATACACCCCAACCAAACAGGGACATAACCCATATGAAAGCGGAATGCGTTCAATGAGCATCATAATCAAATCAATTTAATGATCGCTCCTTTTCGTCTTATTCGCTTCATAATGCGTGCGCACCACATCAACATTTATGTAGATCAGGAATCACTTTGAGTCCATCGAACCCATCGAATTCACTTTGAGTCCGATTAGCATCGGACCCAAATTAACCTCCTAGGACACAATGCACTACTACATACCGAAGCTTACGGAAGGAGGGAGTGGAACGCGGTCCGATGAGCATCAATCAAATTTGATTCAATGTTTGATCGGCGATGTCTAATTTGTATCAAGATTCATGCATATTATTTGTACAAATTTTCGGATCAAATGACTTTGATTTGATATCAAATTGAATTTGATCCGATAAATGAGAGAGTGAAGGTCCGATGAGCATCGAATCAAATTCGATCTAATGTCTGATCGGAGCTGTCCAATCCACATCAAGATTTGTGTACTCTAATCTGTACAAATCATAAAATTGTCAGTGCCAAACTTCATGCGGATCATACGGCTTTAACTTAATATCAAAGCAGATTTGGTGAATTTTCTATTCTAAGACACGAACGATCTATGACGTGCAGTGTCATACTTTCTTTCCATTAAGCTTTTTCCTTCACTTTATTTCTTTTTTTCCTTCAGCTCTTGTTTCAATTAATTACTTCTTTTACTTTCAGTTAGGCTCATACAAATGAGCTGACTTGTACTTCATTGCTGTTGCCAAAATTCTTTGAAACATTAATACAAACAAATCATGATCCAGATTTTTCCTCGAATTATATTAACTGGCATACGTTGTGATCTTTGCATTTTGTGCATTCTTTTTCTAATAGAGTTGCCTCCTTGTTTTCGGACCCTAATTATATCTTACATTCTTATTTTCATTTTTAAAATCTAAACAATCGATTTGACCGTCCAACATGATCTCCATATTAAAATATTCTTTGAGACCAAATTTTATATTTTTTAGAACTTTTTACTAACTTTAAATAGATACAAAATTACTGTTTTTAGATGGTCCATAATTTTTGGAAAAATAATAATTTTATACATATCTAAAATAGTAAAAAGTTATATAATTAAGTTTCCAAGTACATTTTAATAAGAAATCATGTTAAAATATGATTGGAGAAAAAAAAAAAAAAGACATTTTAATCCTACTCGTCTTTTCCATAACTTGTACATAAATCTTTTTTTGTTGTTTACCAAAATTTTATATTAGGCTGCGGCATACTTTCTCCAAAAAAAAAAAAAAAATGAAAGCAAAGCAGTTTCTTTGAAATCGAGGTCATTTATTTTCGTAGGGAATGATTTTTTTTCTTTTTTTATGCAAGTAGTTTAAGAACCTCATTGAAACTTCAACTAATCCTTGCAACAGAAGTATGACCGAAATTTTTATTAATATTCAAAAAAATTTCAAAATTTACAATTATGCATCCAAATTCAACTTATTTCCAGAGATTTGCCCAAACCGAAAAATTATATTCCGGATTTGGGGTTCCGAAAAATAATTCTCCGGATTTGATGTTTTTTTTAATTAAATAGAAAATGTTATGATTTATTTATTTTATGTATTGAAATATTAAAAATATTTTTATATTTTTTTGAAAATAGATAGAATACTATATAATTGAATTTATTAGAAAGACTACGACAATAACCCGGATCAACATTTTTCAGGCTGGATTTTTTGCAATTGTAAGAAAAATTAAAATATTTTTTTTGTGTGTTATTAGAAAAAAAATAAAAATATTTTGGATATGAGTTATTGATTCATGTTCAAAAGTCACTTCTGAGTAAATAAAAAAAATATCGTGGTCCGTCTAGTATATTCAAATTCTAAGGTAATGAATCTATTTTGAATTTTTTTTATATGAAATCATTTCGGTCGGTCAAATGTCAGATCAAATTGTGTTTTTTTTTTTCAAAAATAGAAGGACCACGATATTTTCTTTATTTACCCAGAAGTAACTTTTGAACCGGGATCAATAACTCAGATCCAAAATATTTTTTTTTCAGAAACACACAAAGAAATATTTTAATTTTTCTTACAATTGCAAAAAATCCGGCCTGGAAAATGTTGATCCGGTTTATTTGTCGCAGTCTTTCTAATAAATTCAATTATATGGTATTCTATCTCTTTTCAAAGAAATATAAAAATATTTCTAATTCAATACAAAAAATAAATAAATCATAACATTTTTTATTTAATTAAAGAAAAATCCAAAACCGGAGAATTATTTTCCGGAAAGAAACTCTTGGGTCTGGAAAAATATTTTCCGGATTTGCAGGATGGATTTGAAAAATAATTCTCTGATTTGAGTAGATCTGTAAATAAGTTGAATTTTAGGTGTAGATTTTGAAATTTTGAATTTTTTTTAATATTAATAAAAATTTCGGGAAGTATGATATAATGCGATTATGCCCCAAGTCTACAAATGTATTTACTAATGTCACTTTTAGCCAACTTTTCTTTTAGAACATAATTATTGAAGTTGTTTAAGTACATATGTAAAACTGTTTCTCTCTCAATGAAATAAAACAGGTGCCGTGCCACTTCCTCTTATAGAAAAAACGCTAAAAAACGTAAGTACAAAAAAAATGAGCCAAGCCCACAAGGGCTTTGTACAAAATCTAGAAGTTGATAAAAATGTACTCCGAGTAATGGTACAAATTTATTATTTGAAGTTGAAGCGATACTTTACAAATTTAAACTCACCAATTCGTTGGTGAGCATTTGTTATGTATGTGGGCCTGATTCTAGGATTATGCGGGGGGTGGCAGGGGGGCTGCCGCCCTTGTGAGCGGTGTCTGAGGTTACGAAGCACCGCTCTGTCGAGCTCGGCGAAAATTATTTTCGAGAAGTCAATTGCATATGAATCCTTGTATCCAACGGCCCAGATTAGCCAAATTTGTGATCTGTATGTACGGCCCAGATTGATCTCTGTTTAGGCCTTTTACTGTTAGCTTGTTTTTCGTTTTATATACATTTGCGATCTCCTTGTTATATGTGTTGTTGTAACCTAACTCATAAAATAGTGGATTTGCGCGATTTGGCGACGGCCGTGGGTTTTCTCCCCTTCAAGGGTTTCCCACGTAAAATATCTTGTGTTTGATTGCTTTGATTTCTCTCTCGATTTCTCTCTTTGTGAGTTGATTTTGCTCTCTGGTACTCGATTCCCTTTAACAGCATTAACTCATCTAGGCTCTAGCTTTACCGAAAGCTTTGCCAAAGTTCTTTATTGGCAATCAGAGAACTTGTCTTTGCTTGACAATTCGTAAATAAAGAAACGACGTCAACTGTTTGAACTAATAAGTTACTATATATTTGATGAAATTTTATAGACCAACAATTGAACCATCTTAACCTAGACCATATTATTTGGTAGATTAATGGACCAACAAAAATTGTAAAATAAACAAGAAGTCCATGAATACCACAACTATGACACTATAAGACACATATCTCTTGCAGTCTTGTACCAGACCGCTCCAGACAGGTACTGGTATGTAGATCTATAACAATGAGAGAGAAAGAATACGGCAACAATGAGTTGATAACTCCCTAAATGCATATCTGTAACAATACAGTACTGGTATGTATCTATATACTTATGTGAGAGTGAGAGGTGCCGCCGTGCCGTAGTAGTTAGCCAAGTGAATGAGGGGCAACGAAGGTCTGAAGCAGATCTGTTGTTCTTCTGAACCAGCAATTTTTTTTTTTTTTTTGTTAATTTATGGCCTTTGAGGTTCTTCAGATTTGGATAAATTTACATGGACCTATTCTACTGGGTTGCATTTAGAATTAATCTGGGCCCTTAATATATGTAGCTTTGTGGGCCATTTTAGTCAACTTAAAATACTGCAAGAGGAAATGAAATTAAATCCCGGTATCATTCACCGATTTAAATTGAATGATTACTGTAATTATTGAAGGCAATGCATTCGTTATTCGCCTTTGTTAATCCAATATACTATACAGAGGATAGAAAGATTAATTTTGTGGTCTCATTCAGTGACTTTTATAGAAGATTATTTATGATTTTTTAAGGTAATATGCACTTATTTTTCTTTCTTTTCAAATTAAGTTCAAAGGTGAATGTTTTTCAATATCCAATATATTTTTCAACCACTGGAGTCAGCTTTATGCTGATCATTCTGTATCTGCAATTTCATACGAGTAAAAAAAACCAATATTTGATATAGTAATAAAAAATCAATATTTTTTTGTGTGAAAGGTTGTAGGTTTTAAATTTGAAAAAAAAAAGTTTGGACATCTACACTACAAGTTAGATATAGTAATAAGTTAATAAGTTAGATAACTTGACTTCGAACTTGACTAAGAGAATAAAAAACCAGTCATCTACACTACAAGTACTAAATGTATACTTTTTAATTTAGGTTTTTGCTTGACCGAAGTAATACAAAGATATATTTACAAAAAGAGTAACACAGAATCACTACTAAATGAAAGTGAATATTTTGCTTAGAAAAATTGTTGCACAAGTTAAAACTCTGGTTTGGTATGAAAATGGGAATCGGATCTGCTGAAATTCAAAACACATGAACAGTGTTCCTGGAATTCCTGAAATTCCGAATCCAGCCGTTCAACTTTTTCTGTGCATGTATCTCGAAACAGTTCAATGGCTAGATTGTGAATTTCAGGAATTTCAGAAACACTGTTCATGTGCTGGAATTTCAGCAGATTTGGATCCATGAAAATGACATCCAAGCTAAGTGAGTGTTTAAGAGATACAGTTTATATATTGGACCTGTAGTTGACCCTTATACCATTCTGTAATATTTCTAAATTTTTTTAGTAAAAGTTAGATGTCAAATTAACCACTCAAGTGTATATTTCACACGGAAAGTATTAACTTATGATTTATCGTCTTAATATTAATAATTATTTGATGTATTTCATTTAGTTTTTATTTAACAATGAATCACTTTCCTATTTTGTTCTAATTTCGTGCAGAACACGAACATTATCTTTCCAATCAATTTTTGAAGAGTAGAACTAGGGTGTTCTTAAACTCACCAAGTCTTTTGTGAGCTTAACTCAAAAACCCATCGGATTGGTTTCAAGCGACGCATCCAAACCGTTGAAACCGATCTACTTCACGAGTGATAAGTTATATGTCAAGTTTTTAAATTTTCGAACCTATTTAATATAAAGTCAAACGGTCAAAAAATAATGAAAAATGAACACATTAAAATTAACTTATAAACCATCTTTTTTTGACCACTTGACTTTATACTAAATTAGTTCGAAAATTTATAAATTTGACATGTAAATGCATCACTAGTCAAGTAGATCGGTTTCAACGGTTTGGATGCATCGTTTGAAGTCAATTCAATAGGTTTTTGAATTAAGCTCACAAAGAGGCTTTGGCGATGAGCATTATATTACTTCTGAAAATATTCGAATTTTACGAATTCTTCAGGAAAATTACTAGTAGAACTTGTTTTTTCTTTCTTAAAAATTCTTATTTTTTATAGATTTATATAGAAATAAACTATTACAATTATATCAGTTTCATATTTAAATCATAAATTTTATACCTTTTCAATTTATTATTTAATTCGAAATTTATCACTATGAATTGGAGCATACGTCGTGTCTAAAGGGGCATTATTTTATGATTTGTGTTTGTTTTTCATTTTTTATGAAGTATGATATGACAGCAATAATAAAAGGGCAAAACAATGTTATTGTAAAAACAAAAAAATGCTAGATTTGTGCACAATATTGATATGTCTATATCCGTACCCAAATGGCCAAATCCTGTCTCAATGAAAGAAGACTGATTATAGTTTCAAAATGGAATGTTGGACTAGTGCATTGACTGACATTAGCTATCACATTGGATATTTTTTATTTATAGAAAATATAAAAAATATTAGAAAAAAAGAGAAACAGTAATTTTTTGATGCATAGAAAAGATAGTTGATAACGATCTCAATTCAAATTTTGATTCGGAATTTTTTTTATCGATCCAAAGTGTTTTTTCCCAATTGTTTTAAATTTTTTGTAGCAACCTTTTTCTAACTCTAATTTTTTCTTTTACATGATAGACGCTACATAGAATCAGGAGCGGAGTCAGATTTTCAGACTATAGGGGTCAAACGTGAATAGGGGTCAAACGAATGGAGATCAATTTCACACTATCCATAATATTTTACTTTAAACTATATTAAAATAATATATAAATAAAAAAAAATTCAAAATGAATGGGGGTCAATTGACCCCATTCATTGAGGATAGATTCGCCCCTACATAGAATCTAAAACAACTGCAAATAAAAATAAATCTTTTGAATTAGTGATTTTTTACTGATTTTCTGTGCATGAAAATTTCAAGGTACTGTTTCTTTTTTCCACCATTATCTTATAATATTTTCTATAATTAAAAAAGTATCATCACATTAAACTGTTCATGGTCCATATTATTTGACAGCACCGGAACATATAACTTTAAATTTGAAATATTGCTAGTTGCTCAAGACCAAGGTCCCGGATCGAAGTAAGGAACTGCCAATTCTCGACCACGAATTGAAATTCAACGAGAATTCTTGACCACCGATGAATTAATTAGTCACGCATGAGTCATCTATCATCTATGCGTGCCTATGCACAATTCTGCGATCATTACGGAAGGGGGCCGGGCTCCTCTCAGAGACGGTCAGACCCAAATGCCCAATGATTGACATCATCTGTGGTATTTAGATATCCTTCCATGTGGCCTATGAGTCCATATCCTCTGAGGCATAGTGATAAGACTCGCGAAAAATTCGCGTATTATTTGTTTTTTTGACGTTACTGAACTGAACTCCGAATAAAACGCAAAAAAACATATAATACGTTTTATTCGCGATAAAAATGCGAAAAAAATGCGAAAAAAACGCGAAACTTTTTTTTTGAATTTTTTTTTTAGATTTTTTTTTCTTCCTTGTGGTACCGAATTAATCATTTCCGAATTATATCCGAATTATACCTGAATCACGAAATTTTGATCTCGCCGAACCGAACCCGAACTTTTAATTTGTCACTATGTTATGAGGTATCATAATATTTCTGTTTGTCCGAAATGCTGATTAAAATCCGGACCAATCCGGTCCGAGTTAGAATGCACGGAGCTTCTTTAATATTCGTATGGTTTTTTATTAACATGGATCTAAACAGAAATATTTTGTTACCTTAGGTGAGATGAATTATGTGACCTATTATAATTGTTATAATTCTAATCGATGGACTTATGTAAAAATTATTATTAGTTTAGTAGTTTGTTTAAAGGGTAAATATGGTACATTTTTATATCATGCCACTACTAGTGTTATTCATATAGAGATGACCGTAAAATATATTATATCAACTCATTTTTATTGATTAATTTTTTTCTATTATTTATTATATAGAGACGACTGTAAAATATTTTTTTTGTCAATTTGCTGATGATCGTAATTTTTTAGTATTACAGTAAAGATTTTTTTTATTTTACACTCTAGTACCGTCAAACCACAGAGAACATTTTCTTGAGATATACTATTCGTGGACCTTACATATTTAAATTGTATATAACACATAAAAAAAAAAAATCTAGAAACAAAATTCTGAACCATGATAAAGCTCCAAATGTTACCATAACTATACCAATAATTTTATTTTCCTTAACCTCACATAATCACATTTGACATTAAAAGAAGGAACTTCCGTAACAACAACAACAATGATATTATTATTACTACCATAATGTGTTATAAAGGTTCTTAAATAAATCTAGAATTAGTTTCCATATGTTTAATGTGAGATATATCAAGAACTAAACAAAAATATCAATCCAGCAATAGCTGCATGATGACTACATGGAATGGGGGTCACAGAAAATCTAGCCATGAAATGCATGATTCCCAGGGGGGTTATATTAAACAAACACAAGTGCGACATTCAACGCTTGACCTTCAAAAGTTTAGCCATCGCACGAGTGATACCAGAATTCAACGCCTTTTGTAATTTTAGGCCAGCTAATAAATTATTTATTTAAGCTATGCTAACAAATTATATTAAAAAATGTCATTTTGCACTCGTCCATTATTTCAGTTAAATATTGTTGATTTTATATATTATTTTTAAGTTATCTTTATTAATATGATTATTTTTGGAATATAATAGTTTTTTTTTTCGTTTTTTTTTCCTTTCATCCGAGTTTTATAGTTGGCCATATTGAATTTAACCTGACTTGGGAGTCATTTAAATCATAAATATTTTCAGTGAGGCAAAGTAAAAAACTTAATTAAATACTTGATAGCAGTTTTATAGCCATGCCTATTTATCATACTGAATAACATAACATATATTTAGGGTTTGTTTTTTTTTGTGTGGAATTGTGCGGGATGAAATTTTACGGGTTTGAGAACCCAATAATTAATTTGTGGAAACCCATATCCATTAGTATACACGGGAAGAGTTATGAGAATGTGTTCAAATAAATGTTCGATTGTACAATGATAATTTGTGAAAAATTATATTTTTCTTATAAAATGCTTGATATTAATACAATTATTCTTATTAATAATTATTAATATAATTAAATAGAATGATTAAATAATAGGATAAATTTCGTCGGAGGTAACTCAACTTTGCTCTTTATTATGAATTGGTCACTCAAGTTTAATTTGTCCCCAGGAAGCCATCAAACTTTTAATTTGTTTCGATTAAGTCATTCTGTCACTTTTTTTTTGTCATTCTGTCACTTTTTTCATCCAAAAAGTTAATGGAATCAAACTTTTGGTCACTTTTTTCATTTTTGAAAATTATTAAATCATTTGACTTATTTGGGTACGATATGGGGACACCATTCTATTCCCATATCCTTTCCCTCTTTCTTTTTTCTTTTCCTATTATTCTTTCTCTTCCAGACTCTTGGTTTTCATTCTCTCCTTCATTTTCTTCTTACATTATTAACAGGCTATCAAAAACTGTAATTGGATTTATGAATCAACATTCTTTATTATTGATTGATTTAGTACAAGATACAAAGGGCTATATATAGAGAAGCCTACATCTGTCTATTCTCTAATGATAGTTGTTAACATCCTAACAACTATCCTAACTACTTCTCTATAACTAATTCTGTTACTAACTACTTTCATTCTGTTACAATTCTGTTGTAACCGCTATCTCCTGTATTAATTATCCATCAATAATTTGATCAGTTTACCCATTTCTTACATTATCCATCAATAACCTTCTCAAATTAAACGCTGGAGCAAGGTTCAGTGACACATGTCTCCCCATTTTTATCTTCTCCCTCCTCTAACTCCCTTTAATATCTATTAAAACACACCCAAATGCGTTCTGACATTTTCTTTGGGTTGAATTGTGTTTCGGTGACCCTCAGACCTCAAATATTGGATTCCATTTTGCTAGTATTTGTCAGCTATAATGCATTGGTACGAAGAGCGAAAACAAAATCCGGAAGAGAAAGAAGAATAGGAAAAGAAAAAAGGAAGATGGAAAGGGTGGGAAATAGAATGGTGTCCCTAGATATTATCCAAATAAATAAAAAGATTTAATAATTTTCAAAAATGATGAGTTGGAAGTTTATGTGTCATGTCGTTAATTTTTTGGATGGAAAAAGTTATGAAGTTACTTAATCGGAACAAATCAAAAGTTCAGTGACTTCCAGGGAATAAATCAAACTTGAGTGACCAATTCGTGATAAAGAACAAAGTTGAGTGACCTCCGACGAAATTTATCCTAAATAATAACATAACAATACTTATTAATTTTTTTTTTTTATAACGAGACTTTTGCTCATCAATTTGTTATACAATCACCAAAAAAATGATCTAAAGAGTAGAATAGGGTGCTCTCGAGTTCACCAAGTCCTCGGTGAACTCAAGTCCAAAACTCATCGGATCGGCTTCAAACGACGAATCCGACCGTTGAAACCCGTCTACCTTATAAGTGATGCGTCTACATGCAAAAAATTTAAATTTTGAAATTAATTTTGCATAGAGTCAAGTGGTAAAAAAACGTCAAAAAATGAATGCATTAAAATTAATTTATTAACCTTATAATTTTGACCACTTGACTCTATGCAAAATTAATTTCAAAATTTAAATTTTTTGCATGTAGACGCATCACTCGTAAGGTAGACGGGTTTCAAAGGTCGGATTCGTCGTTTGAAGCCGATCCGATGAGTTTTGGACTTGAGTTCACCAAGGGCTTGGTGAACTCGAGAGCACCCTAGTTCTACTCATGATCTAAATATTAAATTGGCAATTTATTTGAGGAAAAAAAAAATTAGGAAATTGATCATTTGCTTGAAATAAAATAGAAATATGTATTTTATTATAATTTTTATACTGAAAATTTATTTTTATGTAACAAAATTTAGAAACTAAAATTGAGAAGTGTCAACCTTCGAGATACTCACCAAAATACAAACTTACAGACAGCTGTTGGATCCTCTGTTCAACTTCCTTTTTTCGAGTAGTGTTCTCTGTTTTGTTTTCTCTCATGGAATCATCAACGAGAATTTGTGTTATCCAACGGTGCGTAATTGATAGGACACACATCTCAATGACTTGGTCAATTAATATAATCAGGACATAAACCGCATAATTAATTAGAAAATGTGCATGGATGCCACGTCAACGGATTGTAAGAGACGAGCTCGTGACAAGTGTCACTACAGCAATTCAATCACGATGACTATTCGACCAACCAAAAATTGGCAGATGTCACTTGTTTTCCACCTGACTTAGAACTTTCTATCTTTAAAAAGCACACAGAAAATAATGAGCCCATTTCAATAGCCATCGGTCTGACTGTCTGACTGCATCCATGTACAACGAACCATAGTGACAAATTAAAAGTTCGGGTTCGGTTCGGCGAGGTCAAAAATTTGTGATTCGGATATAATTCGGGAATGATTCGGTACAACAAGGAAGCAAAAAACTCCCCCCCCCCCAAAAAAAAACGTAAAAAAAAAAAAAAAAAAAAATTCAAAAAAATTCAATTTTTTTTGGCGATTTATTCGCGTTTTTATCGCAAATAATTCGTAACTCGCGTTTTATACGCGTTTTATTCGCGAATAAAACGTTTTATATGTTTTTCAGCGTTTTATACGGAGTTCGGTTCGGCTATGCCCAAAAAACGAATTATACGCGTATAATTCGCGAGTTATGTCACTATGCACCGAACCACAATCCCAACTTCCTCTCCTCGATGGGACTTTCTGTTGCACTTTCCTTGTAGAAATTTCTGTGTCGACACTCATTGAAGAGATTCCTGAAAAATGTCCTTGGACGTAAGCAAGATTTTTATGAGAAGTAAAAACATTTACTGATACAACTATCGGATTACAAACTGCTGTGAATTAACTAATTCAGACTGTGACCTGTCAGGAGTGAGCAAAATTTTCTCTAGAAAAAGACAACAACCCAATTATACATATACTTATATATCCAGTTTTCAAAATTCTTAATAGACATCTGTTACTGGTTCAATATGACTCCGTCACTGCATGATAGATTCACTAGATCAATTTCAAATAAACTTTCGAAATTTTCTCTACACAATCTTTATTTATTTCATTGAGTTTGAATTACAAATTAATTGAGAAGCTCGTTCTAAGTACCAGCGATTTGGTACCGTCTTTTGTAAAAACTCTTTATGTTTTTGTTATGAAACACGTGAGCTTTTTTCACTTTTATCAAAAAAAAAACCAAATAAATATATTGGGAAGAACTAAGTGCCTTGCCCACAAAGAAAAATGAGTTGGTAAGAAGTCACATAAATTAAAATACACAAAATAAATGGCAAGCTCAATTCAGTTTTTGATCTCAAATTCTTCACAACTTCATTTTGTTTCTTTCTTGGATGCTATTTGTCTAGTACATATTCTGAATTCTCTATGGAGAATTAACTATAGGATTTGCCATGTTAGACAGAAGGTTACATGGAAATGAAATAGTAAATTCTTTTTTTTTTGGCTCACATGAAATAGCAATTTTTTTGGATGCTATTTGTCCCGTACATATTATGAAATAGTAAATTTAAATTCCTGGCCCCCCACCCATCAGAAGTCCTTTTCATATGACTTCTTATCGTTTTCCTCCGAAATTTTTTATTTATAGAAAATTTATTAAATTATAAAAGTAACAGAAAAATTATCTGAGGTACAGATGGATACGAAATTTTTTAAAATGTTTCTGATCCAAATCTTTTAAACCGATTTTTTTTTGGGTCCAAAGTATTTTATTCCGTTTATAAAAAATTTCAGCACTTATTCTGTTGCAGAAAAAATTATAACCACTCTTTTTGTTTTAAGAAAATTCCAGCTACTATTTCAGAAAAAAATTCAGTACTAGTTTTGTTTAAAAAAACTCGGTCATTATATAAAATACTTTAGATTTAAAAAAAAAATTGGTTCCAAAGTTTGAATCCGAATTTTTTGCGGATCCATTTATAACACCGAAAAATAAATATACTCTTTCTGTTTTCATTTATTAATTAATAATAATTTCTATAAATACAAAATCCCCCTCTTCTTCCTCTGTTTCTTCCACATAAATCATAATCATCACTTGCAAGAACCCTTGATTTTAATAAATGCATGTACTGTTGAACTTGCATTATTTTTTGTTACTTATTTCTATTTTTCTTAAATGTGAATATTACTTAATAAAAAAATATTTCTTAAATTAATACACGAGACCGTTCAACTAGCCGCCATCATCACTTCATCACTGACACATTTATACACAGAAAGACCCAAAATGGAAGGGGGCAAAGATGGAGGTGAGACAAAGTACCGAGGCGTAAGACGCAGGCCGTGGGGGAAGTATGCAGCTGAGATTCGAGATTCGAACAGGCACGGGGTACGTGTGTGGCTCGGGACATTTGATACAGCAGAGGAGGCTGCACGTGCTTACGACAGATCAGCGTACTCCATGCGAGGCAACATGGCAGTATTGAATTTTCCTAATGAGGTGCATCGTTACAGCAGTGGTGCTGGTTCGAGTTCACAATCTTCGGGGAGGCAGGTTATCGAGTTTGAGTATCTCGATGATGAGGTGTTGGAGGAGATGCTGAAGGAAGAGGAGAAAAATGGCAAGAAAAAATAATCAACTAATTAATTAGTGCTATCTCCAAAATTAACTATTTAATGGGTGGGACAATATATATAGTTCTCTTTGAGTATGAGCTCGTATTATATTTGTGGTGTCAGCGAGTGTGTGGAATGTATTGGCACTGGTTTTTGACACAAAAACTTCTGAAAACAATTGAATAATAAGAAATTAATTATCCATAATGAAATGTCCAAATACGATTATGTGTCACTGCTCATTTTTCATTATTTTTTTGGCTGCATAAACATATTGTTGAAGGCTAGACAGAATGCCATGCCAAATGCCAGTATGTCAGAGACGAACTTAGATGTTGTTCTATATATATCGTCATGATTCTAGTAATGCGGGTTGGTGTTTTTATGGACAATATATATATATATATAGTGCTTGGCTACTATGCTTATATAAGCATATGCCCCCATATGCTTAAATGAGCATTTTTGCGTTTCCAATGTTCAAATGGTCGATCCGACCGTTCATCTTGTTCTCCATATTAATATGTGCTTGGAGACTAAATTTTACATTTTTCTAAATTTTTTTACTATTTATTAAGCCACTTTGAAAGTTTCTGATCTGGTGGTCCAGAATTTTGGAAACACTGTTTTTACTGTTCACCCAGATCAGCAATTTTCAAAGTGGCTTAATAAATAGTAAAAAAATTCAGAAAAATGTAAAATTTAGTCTCCAAGCACATATTAATATGGAGAACAAGATGAACGGTCGGATCGACCATTTGAACATTGAAAACGCAAAAATGAGTTATAAGCATATGGGGGCTTTTGCTTATATAAGCATAGTAGCCAAGCTCATATATATATATAGTGCTTGGCTACTATGCTTATATAAGCATATGCCCACATATGCTTAAATGTTCATTTTTGCGTTTCCAATGTTCAAATGGTCAATCCGACCGTTCATCTTGTTCTCCATATTAATATGTGCTTGGAGACCAAATTTTACATTTTTCTGAATTTTTTTACTATTTATTAAGCCACTTTGAAAATTGCTGATCATATGGTCCAGAATTTTGTTGCACTGTTTTTACTGTTCACCCGGATCAGCAATTTTCAAAGTGGCTTAATAAATAGTAAAAAATTCAGAAAAATGTAAAATTTGGTCTCCAAGCACATATTAATATGGAGAACAAGCTGAACGGTCGGATCGACCATTTGAACATTGGAAATGCAAAAAAGAGTTATAAGCATAGTAGCCAGCCCCTAGCATGTTATACATATATTACCTTTTACCAACACACTCTTGGAAGTTGGAAGGAAGCAGTTATTGACTAAGTAAATGCAAGCTAGTATGTGTTAAAAATTTATATTTTAAAATTAAAACTGAAGGAGAGGCTGATCCCATTTTTATTTTGTATATATGATGATTGTAGAAACCCAATTAATAAGTTTTAATTAATGCATATATATATATATGCCGTCCAGTGAGAAATTATTTTATAGTTTCTTATCATACTTTTAAATTAGTCCTTTGAATACCTACGTACCTACAACTACAAGTGTATAACTAATAGGAGTATAATGGACAAGTCCAGTTCAGTTAAACCTGATAACAACCATCTCAATTAAAGTCGTTATTACTAAAGCTGTTACAGTTTTCTGTTAGTCTGTTATTCTGATAGACAATGTAATTAGGACAAACTATTGTAGAATTGTTTTTCTTTATATACTCCTACTGTACATACAACAGAAGACATATGAATACAAAGATAATGAAATTCATTCTCTGTCTCTTTATCTTGCTCTAAGCTCTAAAGCTATTAATAACAATTCTTCGCTAATTTACTGTGCAGCGAAAAGTGAGAAATTTCTAAACTAATTGATTTCTTATGAGGATTTATAATGTGTAATTTTTAGTTCAGAGAGCAATAGGGAAATGGACTGCTTATTAATTGCATGCACATGGTAAACTTTTAAATATATAAGAAATTCATATTATGTTAAGAAAAACAGAATATTTTATACACCATCGGTTGATGTGAAAATAAATATATATACACATATGTACTGTCCTAAAAAGACTGTTCCCATGCATATATATATGAAGAAAATCCAGCGCACTAACCAAAAGATAAAATATTGAACCAATCATTTTGTGCCAAACATGCCATAACTTCTACAACGTTTGGACGAAATCTAAAGGCTATTCCCTCTGCCCTTTGCCGAATCTTGGACATCTTCATATATTTAAAACAAATATTGAATCAAATTCAGAATATATGAGGCATTACTCTATTAATTTAGGTTGTCAACATGCACGTTCTCAATTGAGATATAAAAACTTGGGCCCGGAATCTAGGAGTAAAACATTATTAATAGATCTAGTAATGCCTCGTACTAGAACTACTCGATCGATTTAATATTTGTTTTAAATTCATAGTGCTCATGGTATTCTTATTACAATGACCGGGTTTGAACAAGTCCTTGACCATCTACCAAAGTTGGTATACGTGATATAATACAAATTTAAGGATATATCGACCTTGATGAACAAAATGTACGACCTAATAATTATTATAGCACCACTTCTATCTCTTTATATATATGTAGTACTTATTTAGTATGTTTTCTGGAACAGTTTTCTGATAAATAATTATAATTATTTAGTAGGTTTTCTGGAGATTATATCCATAGGGCAGGGAGAAAGGCTACTTTCTGGAGATTATATGTCTAGGACTTTTAGAGTGAATTAATGTAAGGTGATTTTTCTTTTTCAAAACTCTATACTTTTCTTATTTTTATGATTAGTAATTAAAATTACCACCAACAAATATATAATTGATAAGAAAAAATTATTTATAAAATCTTAGATTGTATCTCCTCATATAGCATAAAAGTAAATATTTACATTCATACTCAATCTTAGAATTTAATTTTCATCTCGCTCCATGATCCGATATGCTTCTTCGATTGCTGTTGTGCTTCGACGACGATCGGATCTACTCACCGTCGTACTCCGATTGAGATAGGAACTCTAAGCTCTGAACTCCGACAATACCGCACTCTGGGCTCTGCTTGGCTCCTATCCCTCCCCTCTCTCTCATTCTCCTCTTCGTTCGAGGATGTAGTACCGAGAGAGAGAGAGAGAGAGGAGGAGATGTTGTGTTGGGAATGAAGCCTACAAGGAGTGAAAATTACTGAATTGGGTGGAGGGGTGGGGTGGGATGGGAGGGGATGTGGCGGCTGACCTAAATCACCTCAAAAGAGAAAAGAGGGAAGCGAAATCATAATAGTAATTATAGTACTCAATGCATCTTTCTCTATATTTTTTTGAACTGTAGACTTAACAACAATGCAATGGTGCGAGTCTTGTTTCTCTATGGAGAAACGTATATTCAATTTTCGAAAATAACAACTTAGATGTTAAGATGTACCTGACCCTTTGATAAAAAAAATTATACTTTTCATTCCTTTTTTAGTGTACTTCTATTTGTACAAAAAGGAACGTGCTTCTTTACTGGTAGTGGTTATGTAATTTTTTAATTGATGTCTGCTTTCTAGCAAATTAAGATAAAAGAAAGAAACCCATGTACCGGTACATTCGTTGTATGGAGATTGAAAAGATACTAACGATTTGGTTAAGTAAATAATCTGTACCTTCACAAAGAACATGTTCTCGACGACTTCTTTTGACATTTCTTTTGACCAACTATATATATATGAGATTTCCAAATCCGAATAATGAATTGCATTAGGGTTTTTCTTTACCTTCAAATGCATGCACTTTATGCAAACGATATGTTAGGTTAGATTCCTATCTTATTTTTAACAAACCTTTTATTTGTTTCTTATGTTTAAAAGATTAAAGTTGTAAGTTAGTTCATACTTCTTTCCCCTAAAGAACATCTTTTTTTTGAAGGACAGCTGGCCAGTAGCCTGCCATCGATATATTGATAAAAAAGTTATTTACATCTCCGTAATGGAGTTAAGTTTTTCATTACACTCAAATCAGCTATTAAATAAAACACTAATTAACACTGTGAAGGAGCGCACTTGGTCGTCTGTGCCCATCCTTCCCCCAACCTTCCTCCTACTAACAATGAGCAGCCCAAAGGAGAGACTCTTCCGTTGCTTCATTTATTAACCGATGCGCTTGTTTTCGGTCCTGGGAGAATATCCGCCGATTTCTCTCCTTCCATAGAGTCCATAGGCCAGCCGAGTATGCTCCATCCCATCTTCTCTCTGTTCGTCTGAAAGTGTAACTCTATGATTCCACCACCCTTCATGAGCCACCTCTGTATGCGTAGGTGGTCTCAGATTAAGCATCGCAAAGAGACTCATCCAAAACCCCCTAGCAAAATTGCAATTCCAAAACAGGTGGTCCCTTGTTTCATACTCATTTGTGGTGCACATGACACATTCCCAACTCACCGAGCAACCCCTTTTGATAAGGACCTCCCTTGTTAGTAGTTTGTCATTGAGAAAAAGCCAAACAAAGACCCGCACCTTAATTGGAATTTTGAGTTTCCAGAGTACCTTATAGAATTCACACCGAACTCCCCGTCGGTGTAAAACCTTGTATGCCGATGCCGTGGTGAATCCCACAGCCAACCATTTCCAGATTAGTCTGTCGGAGGCTTGATCCGCTGCGATAGAGCAGGAGAAGAAAGGTGAGAATTTCTGCAGGGATTTAAGGAAGTATGATCCCTGAGTACCCAGATCGGCGTGGTGTGAGAGTCCATGCAATTGTAGCAGTGTCTTCGCCCATAGCCCATTTTGGTCATTATGCAATTTCCAAAGCCATTTGGTCAGCAGTGCGGCGTTTTGGTCCGCAATGTCGATAATTCCCAACCCTCCTTCTTGTTTGAGAGCACAGGTTTGTTCCCAGTTCATCAAGCAATTAATTGGTTTGCACTGCTCATTGCCTTTCCAAAGGAAACTTCTTCTCTGTCGATCAATGTGTTTTATCACCTATTTTGGCAGGCGAAATGCCTGGGCATAGTGCAGTGGGAGGGCCAATAGGACTGATTTGACCAATACCAGTCTCCCTCCATATGATAAGAGATTGGACTTCCAACTTGCTATTCTGTTATGTATCGCTAATATGATCGGCTGGAATTGGTCCTTGTTTGATTTTCGTATTGTGAGGGGCAGCCCGAAGCTTTAATTCTTGTGATTATAAATTTTCTTACAAGTCATCTATTATTCTCTTTGCAACACAACACAATATTTGTTTTTTATGGCTTTTTATCCCTTTTTCTGTCATTTTCTTGGATATGTAACTAAACTTGCTCTTCTCGGTGGACCCGGAAAT